>JAWPHD010014283.1:0-62290 GCA_037043455.1 Cyrtodaria siliqua | reverse complement strand
GGACAGATACTTTACAGGCAGAAAAGTTTACCTTGTAAAATGACATCCACAGAAGAGGTAGCCTATTTATTTAACTTCTCAATGGAATGAACCATTTTACTGCCAATATGGCACTAAAAAAGGAAAGGGAAAGTGTACTTCAGTGGTTTACATTTGAAACTTTTCTCTCCAACAAATTATCCAGCAAGCTTTTTTCCACAGGCAGACGGCGTGTATCCTACCCCGCCCACACCCTAACCCCTTACCTACCCTAACCCCCCCCCCCCCCCCCCCCCCCCCCCCCCCCCCCCCCCCCCCCCCCCCCCCCCCCCTTCCCATCTGTTTCTCTACTACCCCACATACAAATGTTTTCAATGACATACTGTAAACTGTTCTACTTGGTTTTCCATGTAAAAAAAATAAAATACATAGGCTACTCTTTATACCATATAAAGGTGTCTGACTCTTTAATAAAAACAACTATAGACCTCGCTTAAAGCCTTGCTGTGCTTGTATTTTTGGTCATAGCATCGTCATTTCGAATCGAATCAATCAGGTACATATTATAACAAATAGTCACAACACTGATTTCTTCAATGTGTCCTTTATATCGCATCAGCGAAACATCAAAGTCGTTTGAAAGCAGGTCGACTACGATATGACCTAACCAATGCATTTTCTATGTACATGGTACGGTATAGGGAAATATGTTTCTTCGACGACTCCCGCATAAATATGCAACGTGATCGTTGAAAGAAAACCGTTTAACAACACTCACCGGTACGAAGAACTTCCAGGATAATCACAGACGCTGCAATCGAGTTCTTTCACAAACGGTTATTTGTTTATTCGTTACGATTCGCCATGTTGAAAAAAGTCACCCGGATTGTTCCAGTCTCTTTTCCGGTCGCCTTGTACCCAGCTTCATATCGTAAGTATAAAGGTAACAAGGAAACCAGTAATTTAATTCAACATGGCGAATCGTAACGGTAAACAAATGACCGTTTCTGAAAGAACTCAATTGCAGCGTCTGTGATTACTCCTGGAAGTTCTTTGTACCGGTGAGTGTTGTTAAACGGTTTTCTTTCAACGATCACATTGCATTTTATGCGAGAGTCGTCGAAGAAACATATTTCCCT
The DNA here is from genome assembly GCA_037043455.1 of Cyrtodaria siliqua. Classification (NCBI taxonomy): domain Eukaryota; kingdom Metazoa; phylum Mollusca; class Bivalvia; order Adapedonta; family Hiatellidae; genus Cyrtodaria; species Cyrtodaria siliqua. The sequence continues at coordinate 61,172 of JAWPHD010014283.1, read as the reverse complement.
ATACCGTACCATGTACATAGAAAATGCATTGGTTAGGTCATATCGTAGTCGACCTGTTTTCAAACGACTTTGACGTTTCGCTGATGCGATATAAAGGACACATTGAAGAAATCAGTGTTGTGACTATTTGTTATAATATGTACCCGATTGATTCAAATCGAAATGGCGATGCTATGACCAAAAATACAAGCACAGCAAGGCTTTAAGCGAGGTCTATAGTTGTTTTTATTAAAGAGTCAGACACCTTTATATGGTATAAAGAGTATGTATTTTTTTATTTATTTTTTTTAACATGGAAAACTAAGTAGAACAGTTTACAGTATGTCATTGAAAACATTTGTATGGGGGGGTAGTAGAGAAACAGGGGGAGGGGGGTAGGGTACGCGCCGTCTGTCTGTGCTTTTTTCTAGAAAATTCTCAACAAAAAGTTTCAGTTCATGATAAAAATGTCACATATATTTAATCCAGTCTGAATTTGAATTGATCAAAGATTGTGTGTGAAAAATAAAGAGTCATTTCATTCATAATTTATGTTGATAATGTTGGTCCTTTAAAATTACCAATTTTAATTTGGGCGCCTCACGAAAAACCTTGTAAATGGGAACCTAGGTCCTACTCTAGGATGGCACTTTTATCGGACTCTGCCAGTCAGAAACAGAGCAGAAACATGGATGTTGTGCCTATTATTCTTATTTTAAAGAGACAAATAACATTCTTGAAGTTTGTACTAAGCATTGACATTAGCACTTCAATTTATTAATATAGTATCCCCGGCCTCTTAGTTTACGACCACTTAACGACAGTTGGCTACATTATACATATATAAGTAATGCATTATATATTTGACATAAATTGATAATATGATGTTAGCTAATCTAAAGTATTCAAACTTGAACAAGAACCACCGCGGCTTTGATTAAATTTTGTTCATTTTCCATCCGATAACATTTGTAAATGGATGACCTCAACTTGTTTGTTTCCAGTGAACGGCATGCGCTTCCGTTCACCTAATTAAGTATCTAGGAAAATTATCCGTAGCCTTAAAAAATTTATTATGCAAGTGTTTTCTGTTGCTGTTCTAAAGAACTATTCATTTAGCAGACGATCATAAAAAATTATGACGAAATTTGCATATGAAACGTGCGCAGACGTTATTTCTGCCATCGATCGAAATCACATGGTGGTCGAAAAAAGATAGAAAGACGATATTATTTTGACTTGTAAAGTTAACCTGCTTGCATATATTGATATTTTAAAAATGTTGAGATTTCAGTTTTCTTCGTTATTATACCAAATGTTTAATGTTTAATTGTATTATTGATGCAACATAATCAGTCAAAGCTCTAACCTTGAACAGTTAAGTTTTTCAAAACCTGTGACTGTTATTAAAAAACACACTAAAACTGGGATAGTAACCAGAAGCAGTTACTACCACAAAATCATTCAAGTTTAGATGCATTCTATCTTCTGTACAGGAATTTTCCCTGTATATATATATAATTTTCTTCAGGTAGGGTGATTATTCATCTTTACAACAATGCAATAAAATTCTATGAGCATCAATGAAAATCCAATGCGCAAAGCCTCTCAAGTTACCTACAGTTATGCAATAAAATTCATTAAAAATCATTTTGTAGGCACCAACATGACAATTAGTGAACAACAGCTAATTGGATCTTGATGAAGATGTATTTATCCTTAATAATAAGTATTCAGACATAAACAAACACTGCACATTTGGCAACTATTTCGATTTATTAGCAAATGATCTTGGTAACTGATTTAGGTTACAAATGGTTATTAGGGAAAAGTATCTGCTACTCTAAACCAAAGGGAGGTAATAATTTGGCATTTTAATAACTTCCAGCAGTTAAAAAACTTGTAACTGTTTAAGGTTAGAGCTCTGACTGATAATCAAATGTAAGTTATATGTAAAAAACTATTTATTTCGAACTATATTCTAGCGATTGCATTTATGCAAGTTGTGTCAATCTTGTCAGTTTAGCATTCATTGTGAATGGAGCAGACAGTGGAGCAGTACTCAAGTTGTGGACAGTCTAACGTTTTCTATGCCATGAAAGTGGTTCTGTGTCGGGGCCTTTGTTACCCTTCTTTACAGTGGCCTGTATAAGGCCCCTTCCCACCCAAATTTCTTATAAAATCGTGCAGATTTCCCCATTTTTATATGCCCGTCTTGACGGGATATATGTGCCTGATGCGGCGGCGGCAGGAGCCCGGCAATGTAGTGTACACTCCATAACTGAAGTAATTTTAATCCAATCTTGATGAAATTTGGACATAATGTTTATGGCCACAATAGCTCGCACGACTGCTATTGCTAAAGAAACACATGAGTTATGGCCCTTTGATCTTTGAAAAGCGGTTTCCGCTCAATAACATCCGATCTTGATGAAACTTGGGAACACTATTTATAGGCATATTATATCAGTCAAGGTCGATAACGAGCCACATTTACACCCATAATGTCGGAGTTATGGCCGTTTCATTTCTGAAAATTTATAATTTTAGCAGTTTCCGCTAAATAACTTTAAAATTATAAACCGATCTTTATGAAACTGAGGAATCAGATAATGTTTATGAGCATAATATCTCAGTCAAGTTTGATAACCAGTCACATCGCACCCTTTGACTTTTTTGAATAACTAAACATTTGTAATCCAATCTTGATGAAACTTGGGGCACAGTCTAGGTAGATTTATACATGCCGATGATGGTCATATAAATATGAATTGAATTCCATATGTATGATTTCATTCCCCATTTATGGATTTTTTTACCGAAATAAGGGCAAAAGGCCCCTCCCTCAAGTGAGTGTGTTAGTGTTTGGGTGTAGGAGTCCTAATTGATTGATTTTCTGTCAATGTATGTGTTTCACATCAGAAAGATCTGCACATTAGATAGCCTGCTCTTTCCTGTTTTAGCAACAAAACAAAGGTCTCATACTCTCAAATTAAAGTCAGTTTTCAGAATTGACAAACAAATGATAGGTGTAGCGGTGGATGGTGGAGCTACAGTTGTGTTGTTCTTGTAGTCCAGTTGGTAGCATGCAAACATACGTTTCGTCACTTGTCAAGACCACATCATCCATATCTGATTCTCCCACATAAAATATGTACAATATTTAGTCTTATTGTTTGGGGTGCTCATTGTTTCAGCCAAATGTTTTTTGGACTTTTTAGATAAAATTCATTTAATACCTAAATAAGTTGTAGATCACAGGGCTTTTTTCAAGAAAATTTTGTTGATTTTGGGAAAAAGAAGCGAGAGACTGTTCAAATTTGGAAAAAGAATAGAGTGATTTTTGCAGTTTAGGGGATTTTTAGGCCAAATATCGATCGGTTTTTAGAATTTAGTTATTTTAATATACAAACTATGTAAAGTTTGTCACAAGACACTTTTATTACATTTTTTTTTAAGATTGGGAAATGTTTACCCTAGAATTGGGAAAAGTACCAATAATGGTTTTTGCAAATGGGAAGAGGTCGAAATTTGGCCCCACTTTATAAATAAGTTAAAAAAGCCCTGGATCAGTGAAACAGACATTTTTAGTTTTAAATAAAAAATACCTTACCTTTCAAAATCGGTTGAGAAATGTGCGAAAGCTGTTTTTGAAGGGGCATTTTCAATGCAGAATTCTGCTGCATGAAAAATATTCTTTTTTAGAATTTTTATCCAAAAATGGTTTTAAATTGTTGGATATGAGGGAGTCAGCAGGTTGGACTGTCGCATCGGCGTTCCAGGTTCAATTCCCGGCTGCAGCTGATTTCCCAACTGATGTTCAGTGATTACTAATTGGGTACTGTTTCCCGCAGTACTAGCCTAGACTGGATGCCGGGGAGGTAAAAATACGCCCGCCCTGGGCTCAACTGAAAATAAGTTGTTCCATCCTTCCAGATGGGGAATTTCATCGACTACCCACGTTAAATAAATGACCTTTACCTTTTATTCATAAATTAAGACACCCTGAAAGTTCATAGCAAAATATGAAGGCTAACTGAAGTTATTTTAATTTTTTTAATTTTCTGCTGTTCCACCATCAATGTATTTACATGGGAAAAGCCCGATCAAAAAATCATATTAGCTGTAAATGTTTATTTCTCAACCAATTTTCAAAACTAAGTTATTTTCATTTACCACTAAAAATACCATTTCTAATGATATATAATTCATTTAAATTGATCAAGCTGCTGCAGAAAAACCTTTGGCTGAAACAAGTACCAAGAACAATAGTATATAACTGTATAATGTGAACACTTTTTTTCACACAGTTGAGATTAGATGCAGAAGAGTTGAGAAAACTAGTTGAAACTGCCCAGCGACAGAGAGTAAAAAATGTCCTTTCCGTAGAACTGCGCAAGATAGAGACAGAGATCACATTCAAAGAAGAAGAACTCAAGAAACAAAATGACAGCCAAAATGTGGCCCGAGATCCAGCCCAGGCGGTCCAGTCCAGTCAGTCATGGACACCAACCATAGAGGTTAAAACATATGGTAGGAGCTACGCATAAATTTTTGATGCATAATCATTCGGGGCCTATTTCCCTGCATAAACCCTTCATAAGATGGCCCATGCTGAAATTGGGCCTCTTCCTCTAGCAAAATATCCTACTTTTCCCCCCTCTTTGGCTGGGAAAATTCCCTAATTCCATGAAATATGCTTTTTTCTTATACATGTATACAAAATTTCCCTTCTGTTACTTTCTCAATAATATTATGTTTTCACACTGTTACCGTAAAACATTTACTTCAATATATTTGTAATATCTTTACTTTGGACTGGGGCCGCTGGAATTCTAAATTACGGAATATAATTTTGTAGTTGTCAAGTCTAGAAAGTTTGGGAAGAATTAAAAAGTTGCATAATGATTTATGATGTTTTTTGTAGCGTGGGATCAGTCAGACAAGTTTATGAAAATCTATGCCACGGTACCAGGAGTGGAAAGTGTGCCAAAAGAACAAGTAACGTGTCACTTCGGCAACAGGTACATTACTATTTGTTTACGTTTGTCCATTTCAGCAGCAAGAGTATGTATGGGATGGCGCATTGTTTGTCATTGTCATCATCGCATGTTATCTAATTGTTGTAGATGATTGGAGCCCTTGCATGATGGCTCATGCATTTTTAGCTCTACTGATCAGAGATCAGCAGAGCTTATGCCGTGGTGCGGCGTCCGTCGTCCGTCCGTCCGTCTGTCCGTCTGTCTGTCCGTAAACTTTTATTTGTAGAGACTTCACAGCTGAAACTACTGGATGGATATTCATGAAACTTTACAGAAATGTTGCCCATAAAGTCTAGTTGATCCTAGCAAAAATTGATGTTGATGTGAAATCCAAGATGGCCGCCAAAGCTAAAAATAGAGTTTTAAAATACAAGTTTGTAGCGACTTCTTCTTGAAAACTATAAGTGATATTGATATGGGACTTTTTCTAAAATGATCAGCATGACATGATGTTGATCCTAGTCAAAAATCGTTTTGATTCAACGTTAAACATGGCTGCCAGCGGCCATCTTTGTTTACATAGAGTTATATAGTAAAAACTTGTAGCGACTACTTCTCTGAAACTACATGGCGGATTGTCATGAAACTTTACAGGAATGTTGCTCTTGATGTCTAATTGATCCTATCAAAATTTCAGGTCGGCCGGAAATTCAAGATGGCCGTCACAGCTAAAAATAGATTTTTAAAAATAAGTTTGTAGCGACTACTTCTTGAAAACTATAAGTGATATTGATATGGGACTTTTTCTAAAATGATCAGCATTACATGATGTTGATCCTAGTCAAAAATCGTTTTGATTCAACGTTAAACATGGCTGCCAGCGGCCATCTTTGTTTACATAGAGTTATATAGTAAAAACTTGTAGCGACTACTCCTCTGAAACTACTGGGCAGATTGTCATGAAACTTTACAGGAATGTTGCTCTTGATGTCTAATTGATCCTATCAAAATTTCAGGTCGGCCGGAAATTCTAGATGGCCGTCACAGCTAAAAATAGATTTTTAAAAAATAAGTTTGTAGCGACTACTTCTTGAAAACTATAAGTGATATTGATATGGGACTTTTTCTAAAATGATCAGCATGACATGATGTAGATCCTTGTGGAAAATTATTTTGATTCGACGTTAAACATGGCTGCCAGTGGCCATCTTTGGTTACATAGAGTTATATAGTAAAAACTTGTAGCGACTACTCCTCTGAAACTACTTGACGGATGTTCATGAAACTTCACAGGAATGTTGCTCTTGATGTCTAGTTGATCCTAGAAAAATTTCAGGTCGGCCGGAAATTCAAGATGGTCGCCACAGCTAAAAATAGATTTAAAATAAATAAGTTTGTAGCGACTACTTCTTCAAAACAATAAGAGATATTGATATGGAACTTTTTCTAAAATGATCAGTATAACATGATGTTGGTCCTTGTCGAAAATCGTTTTGATTTGACCTTAAACATGGCTGCTTTGTTTACATAGAGTTATATAATGAAAACTTGTAGCGACTACTTCTTTGAAACTACCTGACGGATTTTCATTTAACTTCACAGGAATGTTGCTCTTAATGTCTTATTGATCTTAGCAAAATTTCAGGTCGGCCGGAAATTCAAGATGGCCGCCACGGTTAAAAATAGATTTTCAAAAAACAAGTCTGTAGCGACTACTTCCTGAAATCAAAATCAATCAGTAGAGCTTCAAGGTCATTGACCTCTTGTTTGTTTGTGGGTCGAGGAATCTGTATACCGATAATTTTCTAAATTTTATTGACAATTGTTGTTGTGTGATAACTTTACTTAATGGAAGGTTTTTCAATTATCACCAGATTTATCTTGGCGGCTTGCTTCCATAAGATTTCGACAGAGTTTGACAGTGAGCAATATTGTCCTTCGTTACTGAAAAATAGGTAACTTTCAGCTAGTGTATGCCACAAGTAAAAGTTATTAGATTTTCAGCCAATTTGATTTGACGGTTTGTTTCACCAAGATCTCAGACATAAATAAGCAAAATAGTTTCATGTTTCACTGTGGAACTATTGCAATTGTATTTAAATTATAATTACTATCGGTTTAGTGCTGTTGCAATCTCATTAAAATCAGACCCTTCATCATGCTATGTTACTCTGCACTACTAAGGATCTGACAACACTGCATTGGAGGTCATGTCAGATTGACCTTACGATTAGCCAATCAGATTTCAGCCTACAAAATTGCTCGATGTAGACTGCTTCACTGCGCATGTCACATTTCAGTCAAATGCCGTCACTGGTGCAGTCTGTGCTCGGTATTGAAAGAGACAATGTCCGTAACTTTTAGCTTATAAAACACAAAATCATTGCATTGACAAACATAACACACCAACCAATGGAATATTTACTGAAAAAACAAGATTGTTTGACGGAATTCAATTACGGTACAAAATATTATGTGCCGCTTCGTGGGGTTAAAACCCACGCTAACGTTACACTCGCGGGTAATAACAATAGCACGTCGCAATAGCCGACTTCCCTATCAACTGAGCTATTTAAAGCGGGCCAGACGTACTAAGACATACTATTTAGAAAACCTTATGTCTGAATAATCTCGGTTACTGTTCCGAATGTTTTCACAAAAAAATGACGCAGCGCGCGCCCATGATTTTGTGCAATCCACAGCAACAACACAGGAAGACTATCTTTTTTTGGATATAGATCTATGTGTTTTATGTGGATTTTCGTTTGTTGAATTCTAACATCATTTAAAGTGCATGAGAAACACGCAATTTCATTGGTTGAATTTAGTTGATCTTCTCATGAATATTGATTGTTGTCAGATCCTATATAGAGGAGAGTATCAAAGCGTAATTAGGATATGATTTTAATGAGATTGGGTGCTGTTGGGGAGCTCACTACTGCGATGCATTGGTAGTTTGATGTTTTATAACCTAATATTTATAAATATTCTTTTCTCTCCTTTCAACAGAACATTCAGTCTGCGCTGTGAACATGTACAGAACAAAAATTACACATGCAAAGTAGACCACCTTATGGAGGACATTGTAGCAGAGGAGAGCTATATCAAGGTATTTACATAATATTTACTTGTCTCTCCTTGTAGAGTTATGCACGGGCGTTCCATCTGTAAGCTTCTGTAGTTGTTTCTGCCCCTACAAAACCACTGGGAAGATTTTAATGAAACTTAACAGTTAAAACTATTTTTCTGCTCCATAAATTCATAAAGGATTGCTCCACATGTCTTTAAACTTTATAGTTAAGATTGTCCTTGCTGTAATAAGCACATGACGGGCCACACAGGTGTTCGTGGAACACCTTCTAGTGTATTTTAGGTCTGACTTTGCAATACGTACATGTATTTTAGAATCAAGTACTTTTTCATACTTTTTCATGCTTTTAATTTTATGTTACAAAATAATTATATAATGAAATTTTCAAATTTGGCAGAACACATTTCTTCAGTTCAATCTTGTATTTTAATATTTCCGTTCTTCGTAAATGTTTTTGCGGTAGAGGGGTATTGGCCAACTCATACATGTAACTTGCTTTAGATTTGGACTAGCCTTATGCTGTAGGAATACCGTATATAATGCATGATGTCCCGCTTGTGGCATCTGTACATAGTAATTGACCCAGTTCTGACCCGTGTCATATTTCATTTATCCAGATTAAGACGGACACTGTGCTGGTGATGCTGAAGAAAAAAGAAGCCAAGAAGACGTGGCCATATATGACACTGAGTGAAAAAAAGATCAAAGACAAAACAACTAAAAAGTAGGAAATTATTTTGCACAATTTTTAAACCTACTGCTGTTAAAATGATCAGTTTCTGAGAGGAGAGGTCAACTGGTTTACATAGTTACAAATTAAAGTATTCTTTTGCAATCCATTTGAATGGAAATGAAATGGGATGTTACACCCGGTTAACACATCCTACAAGGTTATATTGGGACAGTAACCACAGAGAGAAGTGAGATTAAGGCTGAAGTTCCCCGTCAGACACGACTCTGCCAGGAATCCAAGCTGAAGTTCCCCGTCAGACACGACTCTGCCAGGAACCCAAGCAAGCAGGTTCTGTAGCTCTAAAGACAAGACCTTATACACTGATCTATTGAAAATTTTCACGATGTTGTTTCGATCCTTTTCTACTCGCTAGACGATACGCCCGAGGCCGACTGAGTACCTATTTAAACGTCGCGTTAATATACACCAAAGGCAATGATTTTGTTCCCTTTACCACAACGCTATCAGCTATCATCAAGCCCCAAATGTGGGGCTTATAGTGTTACCCTTGTCTGACTGTTCGTACAAATAGAATAACGTTATGTGGCTTGTATTAACACTACTTGTTGTGGTGCTTTTCCCAATAACCCCCATTTTGGATTACTTCTATAGTTAGGCCCTTAGACATTTTGACTTTAAATTTCTTGTCCGCGCTACTCCTCCTAAACGGCTTGTTGGATTTCTACGAAATTTGGCAGGAAATCTCGTGTCTTGTTGTGCAAATTGCGGTATATCAATGAAATATTGGACAATTTCGGAAAAAAAGAAGTACTGATGGTAATTTTATGATGACAACCCTTGATATAAGAGCTGTTCCAGTAGAGCATCTACAGGACCTCTTGGGCCTCTTGTTTTGTAAAATGTTCATAAGTGGCTATGAATAGATATGATAAATACTAATAACAACTTTATACAATTGTTAATCTTTGGACGTCATGAATATTTGTGAACGAAATTTGAGCACTTGGGCCTATGTCTAAGAATACTCTGAAGAATGGTTGGTGAATTCTAGGCCTGGACTCATTTCTGGTGCACGCTTTTTGTATTTTGCCCTTGATTTTCCACCCGGACATAAATTGAAAGAATTTTCCATTAAATAATTTTAATCCAATACGAGTTCAAACTAGGTCTGAGTTTTAGGATGAAGGATTTGTTTCAGGGGCGTAGCCAGGCATACTCCTGTAGGCCCGGGCGTACTATAGAAATTCGAATAAAAATTGAAGGGATGGATGAGGCACTATTTTTTAAAAACACTTAATGAATGAAGGCAAAAGCCTCCAAAATCTCGCTCAAATGAAGCCACAAACCTCCGAAATTGCACTCACATTTCAAAATTTTCCCGGGGGAAGCCCCCCAGGACCCCCCCAGCAGGAATGGGACACCCCCTCCCGCAACCTCCCCCATGGCGTATTCTCCAAAAGGCTCTGGCTACGCCCCTGTGTTTGTATGGTGTTTTGCGTCAGAGAATTGACTTCTCCCTTCTGAGGAAACAGGGAGAAGTTTGAGAAAAAAGATTGAAGTGAGGGTGAAGTGAGCAATGTGCCAGTATTATAGTTTACCAACTGATTATTCTGGATAGATCAGTGGCGTAACCAGAAAGGATTTCTTACAGAGGCACACCCATATGCCCCCGCAATTTTTTTTCAAGGATGCGATTTGGCGTACATCTGAGAGGTATATTGTTCCTGAAATTTTGGGGAGAATTAATGATATAGTTTTCATATTTTGCTGTTTATATGACAATACAAAGATATAATTATATGTTTTACAACATTACTGGTAGTTATCTTATATTCATGACGAAACAAACATGCTATATACAGTATACAGTTATTTCATGGGTATTTTGGGAACAGTCAAAACTATTTTATTTTATTTCTTTATTTTTTCATTGGTCACTTTTCAAATTTGTACCGATGCACTCAGCGTAGTTACGCCACTGTAGATATTTAAAATAATTTCTTTTACAGCTCGTAAATAAAATGGTGTATCTAATTAAACTGTTGTTGATTCATAATAAACAGGTTTTAACTTTCTGATTTAAAGTTATAAAGAAACTTTATGCATTTATTATTTGCCATTATACATAGGTAAACAGGTTTCTTAAATAACGTGCCATATGTGTTGTTCATGAAACACTTTGACTTTGTTCCAGCAGAAAATAATTGCATTAAAAAAAATTGTTCTATACATTTTATCAGAAATAATGACTTAATTAAACTTTTTTAAGTTTTTATTTTTTTATTTCACAAACAAATCTAAGTGAAAACCCTTTAAAAAAAACTCATTATCATCAAACACAAGGTTCATTTATCATTACATACATCAATACTACATCAATGATCTCTACAGTATGGTTAATTACTCACTCAGTATCATGTATCACTCAGTATCATGTATCAATCAGTATCATTTATCACTACATCAATTGCTACTATATCAATGATCTCTACAGTATGGTTCATTAATCACTCAGTATCATGTATCACTCAGTATCATGTATTATCATGTATCACTCAGTATCATGTATCACTCAGTGTCATTTATCACTACATCAGTTGCTACTACATCAATGGTCAATCAACACTAGTAGTGAATATCACCATCTTGTAACATTTCATGACTGACAAGTTCTGCGCATTTTCTCATTCTTCCACAGCTCTAGAGCACGGTTGAAGCCGTTCAGATGTTCCAGAATGGTTTGACTTTGTCTGAATAGCGCATACAATGTGTATTGTCAGTTGAAAACCATTCAACCACATCTGAGAACGACATGAATGCAAAATTAGTCGATGGAAGGCGCTTTTCCGCTAATAGTTTGAAAAAAAATAGTATACATGTCTTCGTTTTTAGAGTTCTTAAATAGTTTCATACATGATATGTACACCGTTTGCCTAGTCTGTTCGTCAACAGCTGTGTCAAGTATTACACACTAATCTGTCTGTACGCATGCCGAGTTCTCTAAAAGAGACATATCCTCAAAATATGCACTTAAATTGCAATCATTTTTGTTTGTTATAGTATCAAGTGTTGCGTAGGATGGGTGCATGGTGGGTGCATGATATAGCCCAGAAATTATATCAATTATGTAGCCCAGAAATTATATCAGTAAAACATAAATTCATGCGTAGCATTCTTAAATGTAAACTAAAATGAGAATTTCATTTATCTGATATGCATAGTTATTTTATAGTGGGAGCACAGCTATGCATACAGCACATTTACAGCTAGTCATACACCGGCAAACTGCACAGAAGCAGTAGTTTGAGCATTTGTTTGGCTAAATATGACCTAACTTGCATGGGAACACTAAACATTCTTACAATCTGCGTTCATTCCTGCAATTATTTATCGTATAAGTTCTCATACAAACCGATCATTCACAGAAATTCAATGTTTTTGTAAGTGGCACACTGAGGGCGAGGATTGTTTATTTTAGGGTTGTTTTAATTCTGTACGCAGATAATCATATATACAGTGCTAATTGTGTTTTACAGCATGATAGAAAGGAATAAAGGTAAACTCCCCAAAAACAGTGTCACTGGTGTGAACGTCGTCCGTCAACTTGCGTCTTGTTTACGCGATAAAGACTTCATTATTAATCGGAGTGTCTTTATATCAATGAAAGCTCGGATGTGTTCGAAAACCAGCCAGATCGGATTAGTAACACCAGAGTTATGGCACCTTGTTTTGCTGAAAAATGCAGTTTTCTGCATTGTGACCACTCTAGCACCTTCATTTATTATTTGATCTTTACCAAACCTGCATAGATTGTTAATATCAATGAAAGCTCGGACAAGTTTGAAAACTCGCCAGATCAGATTAGTTTCACCGGAGTTATGGCCCTTGATTTGTTGAAAAATGCCATATTCTGCCTTGTGAACACTTTAGTACCTTCATTTATTATTTGACCTTTGCCAAACTTGCATAGATTGTTAATATCAATGAAAGCTTGGACAACTTCGAAAACCAGCCAAATCGAATTAGTAATATCAGCCCTTGATTTAGTTAAAAATGCTGTATTTTGCCTCGTTAAGACAATAGGGCCTTCATTTGAAAGGATTTCAATGCAAGTTTGATGATTAGTATCAAGCCTAGTTGTGCATATCGTCACTGTGTTCCGGTTGAATGATTTTGGCAGAGCTATAGTCCTTGAAAGGTTTTAGTACACAAACTTTGTCCGGATTAGTTCTCCTGAAACCCTAGCTGAATTTCAAACCATCACCGTGTTCTGGCTGTAAGATTTTTGGTGGAGTTATGGCCCTTCATAGGTTTTAATACACAAACTAGTCCGGACTAGTTCTCCTGAACCCCTGGCCGGATGTCAGCGAAACTTGGCAAGGTTGATCAGTATCAAGCCTAGTTGTGCATATCGTCGCCGTGTTCCAGTTGAAATGATTCTTGGCTGAGTTATGACCCTTTAAAGGTTTTAATATACAAACTTTGTCGCTATGAGTATCTTTTTGTACTCATGGCCCGATTTCAGCGAAACTTTTAGGGATGATCAGTACCAGGCCTAGTCGTGCATATCATCGTCGTGTTACGGTTGAATGATTTTTGGCAGAGCTATGGCCCTTTAAAGGTTTTAGTGCACAAATTTTGTCAGGACTAGTTCTTCTGAACCCCTGGCCGGATTTCAGCGAAACTGCAAGGATGATCAATACCAAGCATAGTTGTGCATATATCATCACCTTGTTATGGTTGAATGATTCTTGGCGGAGTTACGGCCCATTAAATGTTTTAGTGCACAAACTTTGTCCGGACTAGTTCTCCTGAAACTCTGGCCAGATTTCAACGAAACTTTGCAGGGATGATCAGTATCAAGCCTAGTTGTGCATATAATCGCCTTACGGCTGAATGATTTTTGATGGAGTTATGGCCTTTTAAATGTTTTAGTGCACAAACTTTTTCTGGACTAGTTCTCCTGAACCCCTGGCCAGATTTCAACGAAACTTTGCGGGGATGATCAGTACCAAGCCTAGTTGCGCACATTATCACCGTGTTCCTGTTTAATGATTTTTGACAGAGTTATGGCCCCTTATACATAAACTTTATCCGGACTAGTTTTCCTGAACCCTGGCTGGATTTTAACGAAACTTTACAGGGATGATCAGTACCAAGCCTTGTTGCACATATCATCACCTTGTTCTTGTTTAATGAGTTTATGGCCCCTTATACACAAACTTTATCCGGACTAGGATACCCAGCCTAGTTGCGCATATCAATGTCCCCCACCACAAGCCTAAAAAAAAAATAGTGTGGGTGGTAACATGTTCAAAATTGGTAGGTAGGGTAGGTCGGATTTTTTTTTTTTAAGAATTGTTTTTATGAACGCAAAGAAGATGCACTGAATTTTTTTTTTTTTTTTTTTCTTTCGAAATGGACCAAAAAAACGTCAGGGTCGGCGGGTATTCGTAGGTAGGGTCGGGTGACCCGAACCACACAATTATTTTTTTTAGGCCATATAGCCAGTACAGGTCCTCTTGGGCCTCTTGTTATGTGAATGACACCACTAAAGCGGGACATCTGTGTCCCAGACTCGTTTTCTTGTTGTTCTATGAACTCGGACTCGTACATTTTTTAAAAAAGAAAAATAAACATATTCTTTCCAGCAGTGTATTTAATATCAGTTTGAATTTTATCTGTTCTACAGGCCCGCGTTTGACGATACAAAGGACCCCAGCGATAGTTTAATGGGCATGATGAAGCAGATGTATGACGATGGAGATGACGAGATGAAGCGCACCATTGCCAAAGCATGGTCTGAATCTCGCGAAAAACAGACAGGAGCTGGCATGCTCGGATAAATCTTGGACTTTTGTGATTAAAGTTGAACCAAACGTTTGTACATTTGTAGAGGCTCCGACACAATTGCTTGTAATAAGTTCAGATTAATTAATAAGCACCAGTTTGAGATTCTGTTTACATCCCATAACTTACATCTGAAAGCGTGCCATAAAATGACATCACTTACATTTTTATATTAATTATAGTGGATTATCGAAATATAGAGTTGTGTTATTCCACTCACAGGATAAAACGTTTTTTAGATGTTATTACAGTATTAACAAAATATTTCAGTAAATAAAATAAATTACCATTACCATTACCGGTAATATTGTTAGACCTAACTTTAAAAGTGTATTTGTAAAATGCAAGGTCATCACCCCAGATCATTTGACCAACGACAATCTAGGAGTATGTGGGAAAAGTTTGATAAACAGTCTTGAGCATGTGACGCTACATACCCCTAGTTTGAACAAATGCATACTGATGTTTTCTTGAAGACTCGAGCCATACTATAAAAGCAGAGACAAGAGAGAAAATGTACACGTTGTTGCTATGTATACACTGCACCGTCTAGAAGCATTAGAAGTGAAGAGAAAAAATAATTGATGTCCCTACCTCGCTGATTTAATTGTATGGAGATTCTTCTGTCAAATATGAAATCCATATATATTATTGTCTGAGCTATTTCATTAAAACATACATGGGACCGCATGTAAAATCCTCATACCCTCCTGGGTTAATATTTTACGCTATCAGCCTTAACGCGTCATAGCGGGTGGTGGCACAAAATATCATCCCGCTAGCTCTTTGAAAAGCTCAGTTCTAAAAATAGATTTTTTCAACAACGTTTTCTTCATTGTCGAGTATATTAATATTTTAGGAGTATTTGTTCGGTATAATAAAATAAATATCACATCCTCTTGAGGGTGCCACTGGATGTGATAATTACATAATACTGAATTGTCTTCCTGGGTCCTGGTGGTTTCAATTCCTGCTAAAAGTTTCCCCAGGGAAAGAATCGTCTAGCCAAATCTTTCCCCGGGGAACCGTCTAACATATATTAAATGTATTTCTTTTTAGGTTTTATGTATGTGTTAAAAATGTTGGGAGAGCGGGAAGAATCTGCTACCCAATTATTTTCCCTCTGGAAAAATTGGCTAGCCAGTTTCTTCCCCCGGGAAAGAAGGGGGCAAAGAAACTGGCTAGCCAATTTTTCCAGAGGGAAAATAATTGGGTAGCTGATTCTTCCCGCTCTCCCATTATTTTTAACACATACATAAAACCTAAAAAGAAATACATTTAATATATGTTAGACAGTTCCCTCCCCCATGGAAGAGATTAAGGAACACAAACTATAATTTTATTTTTTCTGAAGATGCAAGGTGAGGTGGGGTAAAATAAAAAGAAATACATTTCATATATGTTAGATGGTTCCCTCTCCCCCCATGGAAGAGATTAAGGAATACAAACTATAAAAAAAAAAAATTGAAGATGCAAGGTGAGGTGGTGGGGGATGGTAGTGCTTTTAGCCAATCACAGCATAGTAGTCTCGAGATAAGAGTGTATTTTTCAGCAGAGTTGCCACTGAAATTGGCATGTACATGCTTTTCCACCAAATTTGTACTGCCAGTAGAGCGATACAGGCCCTCTTTGGCCTCTTGTTTAACAAAACTTTGTCAAAATCTTTTTCAAACGGTGATTCTTGAAAATATTTTTGAAGGTTTTGACTTTTTTTGAAGGTTTTGACTTCCAATGTCATCTTGGAGGTCACATTTTCCTAATAACAAACTTGAAAAATATTGATCTAAGGAGGTGAAGGATAGCCACTGTTATTAAAGTCATAATCTGCCAGACAGGCCTGAGAAGTCAGTTAAGCAAAAGTTAATGGATCATGATGGAAATGAATTGGATTTTATAGACACACCAACAGCTAAGGTCATATGGTGACTTTCCAGCTTCCATTAGTGGAGAGACTCCAGGTGCCCTCTGGGCAATTTTCAAGCATTGGGTAGGCACCTGGGTAGAACCACCGACGTTCCGCAAGCCAGCTGGATAGCTGCCCCATATAAGGATTCCTAGGCGCATGAGGGATCGAACCCACAGCGGTGAGCGACAAGTGATTTCAAGTAGAGAGACTCTAGCCACTCGGCCATTGTCGCACCGGATGATGACGGGCGAAGAATGGTCACAACAGTGCATATGAGCTGGTAATTGCTCATGTGAGGCAACAACAAGGTCTGTAATGCACAAGGAATACACCATTGTTTTTCTTTCTTTTAATTTTAGCTAAACATTAAGCTATGATCTTGATAGTTTATTGCGGGGTGAGGTTGGGAACATTTATTTCCACAATAATTTAACAAAAAAATCAATATATATGGAAAAATAAAAGTAGAAAACAATATATAAAATACAATAATATTTAAATTTACAATATGCATGTATGTTTAAATCGTGGAAACTCATCTTTTCTTAAACAATTTTATCTTAGATGGCGCTGTGATAGCTCAGTGGTACCGCCACGAATCCCTGTTTTTACTATATACATGTACATGCATTGACTTGATGTAAACGAAGTTTCACGTAAAATCTAAATGGATTTTTTCGGACCAACATGCCTTTGGTGTAGTGATCACAATTTTTTCTTTCATTTATCTATTTTTAGCAGGTTCAAAATTGTTAGTCCAATACAGGATAACTGAATATAATTATGTGCCAATTTTAATTACTAACAAATACTTCAAGAATGCTGTCTGTAACTTTAACCCGCTAAGCACGACTATAATAGCCTTTGCGTCCATTGTAAACAATGTCTTGCTGCTGATCAGTCATTTCCCCCAAGACACGCCTTTGTCACATAAATGGAATGGTCTTTAATAATTCAAAGAAAGAACAGTCCATTATATATATGTAGGGAGTTAAGGGTTAAGCAAACTTCCAGACAATTTAAAGCCCAATATATCCACTGCAAATTCAAATTTTGAAATAACATTTAAAGGAACGCACAGCAATCTTGAAGTAACAAACATTAAAATTATCACCTCAATTAATAAATCCAGCATTATTTTGACTTTAAATCTGCCTGAATATTTCAAATAATTTTTTATACAATAGGTTTAACTACATTATTGGTGCAAAACAATCAACAGTAGGTATACGCAAAAACAATTCTAATAAGTATTAATAATGGTTTAGCAAACATGCAAGTTATGTAGAAAAATTAACGCGATGCAACAAGTTTAAACAAAAATTCAAGATCAAGATAATTTAAGATTGCAATGTGTCCCTTGAATACACAAAAGCCGTGTATTCTCATTTTCTAAACATTTTGTTGAAATATAATTATATCTGAGTTTGTGTTGCAACTTCTTCAGTTTTATATAAGGTGTGTTGATTACAATTCCTCTCACAGTATGTGTAAACACGGATATATACTGAACCAAACAGCTAACGCACCAGCAGACAATACCTTTAATGTCTGAACTTATTATATGCCGACTGGTATCGTTGGAGACGGGTAAATTGAATTAAATTAAAAAGATATTTGTCTCGATCAGAATAAAATTTGTTTTGATTTATTGACTGGTATTATTGAGATATTAAAGGTATTGTCTACTGGTGCGTTAGCTGTTTGGTTCAGTATACATTGTTAATACACCAGTTATAATGGGAAAGGTGTGTCGAATATTACAATTCCTCCCACAGTACATGTAAACATGGATATACATTGTTAATACACCAATACAATAGTAACTATGACACTGTACATCAGAGTCCTACCCAGGAATCAATAATGCCTGTAATTTTTTTTTATCTGGGCAGGAACCCTACCATTCAGTATGTATGTGCTGTTCGACAGATCAGTACATGTGAAAGGGTGGAGTTGGGCGTTTGGGTAATCCAAGCCTTCTCTGACCCTAAAAGCCCTCTTTTTTGTGTGTGTGTGTGGCTTTTTTGTTATATTTTATAACCGAGTCTGCTACTTTTCTCCCTTGTTTGCATTTGTTGATTTCAAGGGAATAATCCCCTTTTCAGTATTTATTGTTAAGGAAGAAACTAGGCCATTTTGACTGAATGTATGACTTGTATTAACATTTTATTAAATACCCTGATAATGCCATTTACACCAAACACATGATGAGTCTTCCTCATATTATAAAACAAATGAAAACATATCACCAGCATAATTTGGGTCCGAAACGTTTCAACTTTAATATGCACATTAATTTTGGGTCGAACAGACAATCTTTATTGCCATATTATACTCTCTATGGTTAAAAGTCATACAGTAAAAGAGTACATGATACAATAATAAACAACAAATATAGGATCAAAAGGAACCTTCACTTTAAAGATTAACAGATTCAACAGTAACTTCCAATTTTAATAGAAGAGTTCACTATAAATGAACAATCGAAAAAATAAATATCTGTAACATCCCAGCTACCCATAGAAAACAAGCATTTGTGGATTCATACCTAACACTTTATGAATTTTAAATCAACTAGAAGGGTGTCCATAGAAAACTTGTGTCGCCTGCCACATTCTTATTTCAGCTTGTTTAGGTTGCAGGTTAAAGTTTTAATAAAAAGGGGCATAACTCTGTCAAAATGAAAGTCAAGAGTTATTGGACGTGTAACAACATTCATTGGGTTTAGATGAGATTTTTGTGAAGTTTCATAAACGTAGGTCAAATACTTTTCAAGTTATGGCCAATTGAATTGAATTGGGTTTTTAAGACGCACCCACACATGAAAGGTTATATGGCGCCTAACAGGAATGAACATGCCAGGCTCATCCTCCATGTACGAGATAAAATATGGGGAATGGGCCTAGAATCTTCTCACCTGCAGAACTGCAGAGTTGCTGCAAATTCTATTGTAGACACTCCATTTATGCTGGAGCCACGTTTATTGTTTTTCTGCCACTGCTCTAGTGATTTGAGCAAGATAGCATCTGAAACAATGCAGGGGTCAAGATGAAGAGCTTTCATGAGCATGAACAAAAAAATGATAAAATGAACATGAATTTGGGGGGAGTTCTACACCTCTGCCTATCCATCCAACGGGATCTGCAGTGGCCCTATTCTCTGCCCCGGAACCACACTAGGCAAGTTATGGCCAAGGTTAGGTTGCAGGTAAGTGTGACGGAAGGACAGCGACGGATGGACGACAAACAGTGATCCCAGGGCTTGCACTGGCTATTTTTTTCTTTGCGCAACTACTTTATCCAAATGAAAAAGTTAAGAGCCAAATTGAAAACATTGGAGCCAAATATTTTCTTTATGGCACAAACTCATTACTTGGAGATACTTAATAACCCTGTTTACAACCTAAAACAAACTGAGGTTACAGATAGAACTTTTAGACTCACAATTGTTCTATAGTAGAAATCATGTTAGAACATTTCGAAACATTTAGGAATTGGAAGCTCCGGTAACTTTAGAACAGAGCTTTCCCAAGGATTTTTTTAAGGAGTGGTGGCATTTTTGCGGTGGAAGCGGTGTTGTGCGGGAAGTGGCGGATGGTCATCCCTTCCTGCATCTTTTTTTTTTTATTGTCAGTTGAAAGAAGAGATTTGGTGTATATATATTCTTTTGCGCAAATCACTTTTGCAAATTTGTTTTTTCTTGCGCCACATTTCATTTTTAAGCGCATTTTGCACCATTTGCGCATCCCAGTGCGAGCCATGCAGGCGACACAAAAAGGGCCATAATTTTATGTTCAAGTGGCCTTGATGATACTGATGACATTTGCAATGAATTTGAATAAGAAATGTTGAAGGTATCAACATCTGAACAAGACAAGGCCACCGCCACGGGCTGTCTCTCCTTCTGAGGTTTTGTTCATTCACAATGAGGGTTTGTTCTGTTGGGGTCATTGGAGGGGTGGGGCCCAGTGAATGTTCATACAAAGTATCAAAGCAATACCGTTGACAGCATTGGAGATATATGCCTTCCAAAAAAATCTAATCAAGAAAAATTGAGCAAGTTCTGTTGTCTTTAAAGTCAAGGTCAAGTTCATTGGTGGGATTGGGCTTAGTGAAAGTATAAGGAGCTAACCCAGTAAATGTTCATACAAAGATGCAAAGCAAAATCCTTTCATGGTATTGGAGATATATACCTTCCATAAAACTTTAACCAAGAAAATTTGAGCAAGTTCTGTTGTCTTCAAAGTCAAGGACATTGGTGGGGTGGGGCTAAGTGAAAGTGTAAGGGGTTACCCCAGTGAATGTTCATACAAAGTTTCAAAGCAATACCTTTGACGGTATTGGAGATATATACCTTCCTTTTTCTTTGAAAAGGCGAGACAACCAGGCAGGGCAATAACTCTAATTTGAATGAAGACAGAGTTACGGTTCTTGATGAAGACAGAGTTACGGTTCTTGATGACGACAGAGTTACGGTTCTTGATGAAGACAGAGTTACGGTTCTTGCACTCTGCACTTCCTCTCATTGCACTTTATCAATGTTCAAATTTCATTTCATTCCCTTTAATACCTCATTCCCTTTAATACCTTTCGAGTTATGGTCCGGACAAGAAAGTGTGACAGACGCACAGATGGACAAAAGCGGCAACTATATGCTCGCCCTTCAGGGAGCATAAAAATGCTCGTCCTTCGTGGAGAATAAAAAAATGAATGCAAAACTTTATCATAAATGCTGAAGCCACCGCAAAGTGATACCAGTGTCTCATCACGCTGTACAAAGTGTGTCTCATCACCCTGTACAAAGTGATACCAGTGTCTCATCACCTTGTACGAAGTGATACCGGTGTTCCATCACCTTGTACGAAGTGATACCGGTGTCTCATCACCTTGTACAAAGTGATACCGGTACCGGTGTCTCATCACCTTGTACGAAGTGATACCGGTGTCTCATCACCTTGTACGAAGTGATACCGGTGTCTCATCACCTTGTACGAAGTGATACCGGTGTCTCATCACCTTGTACAAAGTGATACCGGTGTCTCATCACCCCGTACAAAGTGATACCAGTGTCTCGTGACCTTGTACGAAGTGATACCGGTGTCTCATCACCTTGTAAGAAGGCGTGGCAAAAATGAGGTACACCCAGGGTGCTCACCAATATATCGTTCACACTCGGCATCCGATAGAATAAATATCCCTGAACTCCAGCAGCTCAGCTCTCGGAAAAAAGTATCTATTATACTCGGTTACCCACAGACAAATAATTGGTTGACTGCTCCCCCATAACCAGGTACTTTGTAACCAACCCTTCAAATTCAATTATAGCAAAAGCAACTACTTGAGATTCAACCGATGTTTAAAATGCAATCATGTCCACTGTGATACAATTCCACCAAAATAGTGCTGTCTGGGCAAAATATACACTTCAATATTGTAACCACTAGAGCAGTTCTAATTGCTGCAGCCTTCCATCTTCTTTGAACCCTTGACAGTACTTCTGTCTTGTCTCAAGAGTTTCTTGACCATTTCTTCTTAGTTTTACTGTACACCAATGGTGCAAATGTCCATCCTCCATCTTTCTTCATTACAGCAAGGGGCGTCCGTGGCCGAGTGGTTAGAGTCTCTGACTTGCAATCACTTGCCCCTCACCGCTGTAGGTTCGATCCCTCAGGGGCCTAGGAATCTTTATGTGAGGAAGCTATCCAGCTGGCTTGCGGAACGTCGGTGGTTCTACCCAGGTGCCCGCCCGTGCACGAAAATTGCCCGGAGGGGCACCTGGGGTCTTCCTCCACCAGTGGAAGCTGGAAAGTCGCCATATGACCTTAGCTATTGGTGCGACTATAAAATCCAATTCAATCAATCATTACAGCAGCTACTTACGGTGAAAAATGTTATTCAATTTTTTTTGCTTTTGTTTTTCGTTGTGTTTTTTTATGAAAAAGTGAAAAACAACGCCTTTCCATTATTATAAATAGCAGATTAAATTGGCCAAAACACTCATAAATGACAGCCAAGCATGTAAATCTGTAAATTCTAAGAAACTTTGGTCATTATTGGTCAAGTTGATCAGTCACAAACTGGTGTATAATGAACGGAACCGTGACATCAAACCCTCCTACATCCAGCATGCCGGACGCCCTGGCAAAATCCATCCGTGTCGCTGTAAGGCCGCAAAGCACTATCCTGTAATTATGAAGTTGGCAGTGTTATGTAATATTTCAAAACAAAGATTTAGCCAAATAGTTGACAACAGTCATGGTTTACATATACTGGTGATGTCAACCAGTTTTCAACACAATTATAAACTTTAATAAAATAAAGTGGACTCATTTTTTTTTTATTAACTACCACCATACGAAGGTTTAACCTTTTGAACACAATAAACAGCACCCTTTGAGTTGATATCAGGAAAACCATGGACTAATTGTCACCACCAGAACAATTTTCGTGATCTTGGTAATATCGAAGACTTTCCTGCCAATTAACTCTTAACCCGCTAAGAGCGACTACAACAGCCTTTGCAGCCAGTGTAAACCCAGATCAGCCTGAGAGTAACTCGCAGGCTGATCAGGGTTTATACTGTCTGGCTGCTCATCAGTCATTTAACCAAAACACCCTTTGCAACATAACTGAATTGAATTGAATTGGATTTTATAGTCGCACCAACAGCTAAGGTCATATGGCGACTTTCCAGCTTCCACTGGTGGAGGAAGACCCCAGGTGCCCCTCCGGGCAATTTTCATGCACGGGCGGGCACCTGGGTAGAACCACCGACGTTCCGCAAGCCAGCTGGATAGCCTTTGCAACATAAATGGAATGGTCTAAATTTAAAGAAAGGACAGTCCATTATACATTCATAGCGGGCTAAGGGTTATTTTTCATCTATCAAGGGCAATAACTATTTTGCTCAATGTCAAATCTTTCAAACTATTATTCAACAGTGTTTTATACCTTCAAATAAAATGTTATGAGACTGTATACTAAAGTTACTGTGTTCAGAAGAACGAGCTAAAAGATGAACAATGAATGAATAAATGAATGGTGTTTTACGGCACGTCGACACATAAATAGGTCATATTGTGCGCAAAAACTGATGAATGATGAAGAAATGAAAAGACTTACAATACCAATCATGAATGCACATGAACAATGCACTATCCCGTCAGCACGCCTTGTCTTTGGCTATACAGCTAAATACCAGTATTCCAAAATTATCGAAATTAAAAATGTCAAAATTTGAAGACACCACACGACCTCCAGACTGGAAAGTGTAGCAGGATTCCAGAAGATACCTTAGTTTCAGATACAAGTTTAGAGTTATCCTCCACAAACTATTAAATTTATTTTTTTTGACAAATGGACAAGAATTAGATAATCAGTCTTAATGCAGGGTTCTCAATAAGAACCGGCCGCCGGCCGAAATGACCGCTTCAAATGGCATTTGGGCCGTTTCAAAATTGTTCAAAAAAAATAATATGAGGACAGTGACATGGATAGTATGTGTTATTGAACTTTGTAGCGATAATGGAAAGTATTTGTTGTTGAATTTTGTAGTTATGTGGATATGTGGTGTTCAGAATACAATTTTCAAATGGATATGTGTTGTTAAGTTTGGTAAATAAATATAATTGTCAACATGCTGCACTACCTCTAAATACAGATACAACTACTGCACTGCATATAGAGGAATA
Source organism: Cyrtodaria siliqua (assembly GCA_037043455.1). Classification (NCBI taxonomy): domain Eukaryota; kingdom Metazoa; phylum Mollusca; class Bivalvia; order Adapedonta; family Hiatellidae; genus Cyrtodaria; species Cyrtodaria siliqua. The sequence continues at coordinate 36,977 of JAWPHD010014283.1, read as the reverse complement.
TTGCTTATAAAATTGCACTTTAAAAATAAGGCATTCAAAATAGCCCAAAATGCAGGAAATGACGCGCTCAGTTTCAAAATGTTCCGGGGGAGCACCCCCGGACCACCCGCCTAGGCCTGTTACTTTTTCAAAAAGGCCTGTTCAACCAAAAGTTATTGAGAACCCCGCAATGTAATACCTATTGGGATTTGATAGTTATATATATATACATGTATATCAAAAGGCACTATAAGACCACTTTAATAGTAGATATGTGTAGCAAATTTCAAGAAAACATCTTGGAGAAATACTTTAGAAACATAAAGTGTGATAGACTGACTGACTGACACACAGCCATCATTTACCCAAAGTAAATTTTGTTCTGCGGTTATACATACTTAGCATTTGGGAGATTCATTTTACGTCGATACTCCTCCAGTTTATCAGCAGTAGTTACTTCCCCTTGAGTCTCATGTCCGTCTGATATGATGAGAAACACGTCATACTTTTTCTTTTTTTCCAGTGCCCAGGTAATCGGGGCTGCGGGATCACAGGCGAGATCGGGAACCTGCAAACAAATCATTTCAATATCGTAAATATGGTTAACCCGTAACCCGCTAGGCACGACTATAATAGCCTTTGCGCCCATTGTAAACCCAGATCAGCCTGCAAATAACTCCCAGGCTGATCAGGGTTTACAATGTCTGCCTGCTGATCAGTCATTCCCCCAAAACACCCCTTTGTAACATAAATGAAATGATCGGGTTAAGGGTTAAATTACTTTATTCTCTGCAATTCTGCAGGGGCGGAAAAGCTTCCTTTTTTACTTTTTTCTTCGCATATTGTACTACAAAATCATCGGTGCTGAAAGCAATGTGCATAAGCGATGTCAGATGTAAATTAGCAAAAAAGTCTCAATATAGTAGGCTCAACATTGTGTCATCTATTTGCACGATTTGTTTTTGATGATAAAACAGTAATCCATGTTTAATTTCCCAATGACTGGTTTTGAACTAACTTAAAGACTGGTTGCAAGTCCTCGAGAAAATCGTATATCACGACAAGTAAGAGGTCTGTAAAATATATTCACTAATTTGCAAAATCTCAATTCACTATGAAAAATTAAATATAAACCTTAACCAGAGAGAGGATGCCAACATCAGGAGGCTTAAATAAACAAATCCTATTCCTTGAAAAGAACGACGAAGAATGTAAAAGCCAGAAACAGAAAATTAGAACAACAGACATATTGTGAATTATGGTAGGCACCACATTTTCATAATAATATTTTATAATAAAAAGTCATTTTGTCTCACAAACTTGAGGGACAGCCCACTAACACTTCCAATGCCAAATAATGAACAGAAATATAAAGTGCTTTGAGTCTGCATCCTCAGGGCTATACATTAAAACATACATGGAAACCCATAGATGCAAAATGACTTTAAAGAACCAAATTTCGGTAAACAGAGTTTACCTGTAGATGTTTATTAAATAAATTGCATGGAATAGCCCTCAACTTAAAGCTTAACCTTGTCCGAACTTAAAACAGAAGAGAAAACATTGCACGATACCGGAGCAGCTCTGTTTCCAATCTCCTGTATGAGGTCGTCTACATCCGTGTGGTATTTCATTGGAGAAAATGAGGCAGTAAAGAATCCCAGCTCTGATTGTCTCTCCATCTTCTTGTAGAACGTGGCCATCAGTGCCATCACCTCGAGGGCCGAGATGGACGGACTTCCCCGGATACCCTTGCCCAGCTCCTCCACGGAGGCTTTCACAGCAAGCAGGTAGCGCTTGCCCGTGGAGGGAAGGTTTTTCTGTAAAGACAGTAAGTACATACATGCACTTCCACTACAGCATCATCAATATAAACAAATTTAGTCACCATAGGGCCAAATTTTACGATACCTACCAACTTCTGGCTGGCTAAGTAGGGATATATTCAGAAATATGGAGAATTTAGCTTGAAACAGAGACTGTGTTATCAGGCTAATTTCTTCGTAGTTCACCTTTGAATAGTCAGTGTAAGTAATATTAAAATTTAGTAAAATGTATATTGTATATGTTAACACAATATGTATATGTAAACACGAACAAAATTATATAAATATTCTTAACAAAGCAAGATTAAAAAAAAAATCTTCATATAATTCAGGCATTTTATTGGGTTAACTTAAGATCAATGTCACAAGGTGAACATAACTGTACAAGTTATTGCATATAGCTGTTTTTCAACAACAATATCAATGGCAGACAACAATGAATGAATGAATGGTGTTTTACGGCACGTCGACACATAAATAGGTCATATTGTGCGCAAAAATCGACGAAAAATTAAGAAATAAGTATTATTTAAAAATTAATGTAAATATATAAAGATAAAACTATTAAAAAATAAGGGATGATAAGGTGTAATATAAACTATGTATGTAAATCAATAAATGCCCGTCAACGGGTATATTAAAACAAGTAGATATATATATATAAGAACACATTATAATGATTTATATTGAAACAAGCCATAAATTCAAATATGGTTAAATTCAGAAACGACGTACTACACATATTGTGTAAACAAGATTAAGCAAACAAGTGACGCCAACGACGGATGACGCGGGACAACACACAAGGTCAAGGTAAAGTTACTCTTCTACATGTATCTACCACCCACCTCTACAGCCACTCTGAACGCCACATGTAACGCATCATACAATTCTGGGTTATTCTTTGTCACCAGATCTGTTGGTGTTGGTTCCACGTGGTTTTGTACTGGAGCCTCGTCCTCTTGGCCTCTCTTCTTCTTTTTCTTTTTCTTCTTTTTCTTGGCTGGCTCAGCATGTTCACAATTTTGTTCTGCCCCTCTCGATGCTTGCCTCGATTTGTCTCCCCATTTTTTCTTCTCAGAGAATTCTCGAGTGTAGTTTCGTATAACGATGTAAATGAAAAATGGACTAATCCTGCAAGACAAAATTATTTTTTTTAAGATCAGAAGAAACTGTTTGTGGAATCTAAAGTCTCGCAGAGCTGTCACAAACCTGACAGATCTTAATATTGGTTTTATTAATAAAGGCTTAACCCGCTAACCACGACTATAATAGCCTTTGTCCATTGTAAAACCGAGTAACTCGCAGGCTAATCAGGGTTTACAATGTCTGGCTGCTGATCAGTAATTTTCCCCAAAACACCCCTTTGTCACATGAATGAAATGGTCTTAATTCAAAGAAAGAACAGTCCATTATATATATGTAGGGGGTTAAGGGTTAAATAAACCAGATGGACGACAATGCAGAGTGAGCAAAAAATTGAGTAGTAATAAGAAACTAAAAGGCTTTCAGGCCGCACAATCTATAATTATTCCCACTTTCATATGAAACATAAAGGACAGAAATCAAGGAGATCAGTCTTTCCAGAACATTTAGTCACTAAATAAAACCTTACTTTTCTGTCTCAATAGCAACTGTGTCCCTGACCTGTTGAAGCACCTTTGTCTGAATCATCGTACTGACCCTATCTGCATGGCAACCTTTGTCAGGCGTGGTCAGGAAACCGCGTCGGGCAAGAGTCGGCAAATGTGTCAAAGTCTCAGCCAGTGACATCTTCTGTAGAAGAGTGTTCCACACCTGTTCGAGAACCAAAATATAACTATCAGTGTAACCCTCCATCCGTCAGGACAAACAATAAAATTACTGAAGTTCTGGTTTCCTGACCGAACCTCCGTATTTAAGATGTTGAAAGTGACAGTTTTATCGCATAGTAGACCCTCTATAGAATGTCCAGGAAACATGTTCTTGGTGTGATTAATGTGTTACTGAATAGACAAATTAAAATTAAGATTTTTATTTTTAGGTTTACCGACCACCTTCCCTAAAATTTGGCAAAAATGAGACAAAAAAGTTGTTGTGGATAATTATTGCCTCTAATGTAAAAAGTTTGAATTTTATACCCACCAAAAGGTACTTCATTTCCTTTTCTATATTTCTTTGACAATTATATCATCGATGTATATTTTTGCAAATGAAAAATACTTTCCTTTTTGGTTTTTTAACCCTGCTCCTACCCTACATTTTTATGGGATAAAATCGGTAAAACAGTTAATAAACAAAATAATACTGGAATGAAATAAAAACAATTTTTTTATGGAAATGAGTGTCACTGACACTGGAACTCTCACGGCTCAGGGTTTAGTACAGTGTGCTTTTAAACTTCATGATTTCTTTACATGAAATCTCAACTATCTATAGAGGATGCTGCTCTGGCGACAACAACAAATCTTTGTTTTCCCCAAAACAATAATCAAGGAAGTATGTGTTGATTTTGCTCACTGTCAACCTCTTCCAAGATGCTATTCAAACATACCAAATCAAATTGATGTTATCTTGATGGCATTTTAATCACAAGCGGATATTCGATAATTTTTCAAAAGGTAAATAACTCTGTAATAATAATAACTATGTGTTCTATTTGCTCACTGTCAAACATTTTGGAGATACATGTAGTATTGAACAAAAAAAGGACTCAAAATTAAATCCGAGGAAAACCCATTTACTTTAGTTAACGTGTTCACAAGGAGGAGCTTATGGACAATGGACCGTCGATGATGGACGAAGCACATAAAATCGCTTGGCCTTTGGCGAATAGTTAGATTTTAAAGTTAAATATAGAGATTTGTATTGCATTAAAAGATAAGATGAGTGTGATGCCAAAATATGACGATGATGAACATAGAATTCAGAAAATGTGGGGTATAAAAATATTTTATTCTAGAGCAACTTAAATGAAATTCATTGGTTAAACCCCTGATTTACCGTCTGAATAGTGTGTGGCGCCGTGTAGCGTTGCCATGTAGCGTTGCAACGCACAACTTCTATGTACGAATTCAACAAAATGCCAGCACCCACAAATTTGAGTTTTCATAGAAAAAGCAAGTGTGTATGTATGATTTACTTCATATTTTTAGCATTTAAATGAAAAAGCATTAGAATTGAAATAACCATGCTAAGATTTTCAATACTGGACAGTATGTGGTCTGAGGTTAACGGTCAGCAATTACTTTGTTACCGCATCGCCGTAAAACAAAATTCTCAGACCGCAAAACCATTCACATACCGTCCCAGATTGAAAATTTATCTGAGTATGGTATCTTTTAATTTACCATGACACAATTGTTTTTCTATTTTGCTTTACCTCTTTGGAAGACATTACACTAGATGGGATATGTTGTATATGTAGACCATGCTCCTCCATTTTGATTGAGACGGCCGTGCCATCGTCGGAGTGCTTCACGTATTCGACAGCATCAAAATAAGTGATCAGCTTCTGTATGTCTGCCGACGGTTCTGGATGGGCCTCCTTGGCAGCCTTCAGGCCCCGACATACAACATTGATGACGAAACCAATACCTGCAATACAGTCAGGCGATATGCATGATGGAAGTTATATTGCATTATGGGAGTTACATTGCATGATGAAAGTTATATTGCATGATGGGAATTCTATTGCATGATAAAAGTTAATTATTAATCAAGTTATATTGCATGTCAATGTATGATGGGAGTTATATTGAATGATGGAAGTTATATTGCATGTTAATGCATGATGGGAGTTATATTGATGCATGATGGGAGTTATATTGAATGATGGAAGTTATATTGCATGTTAATGCATGATGGGAGTTATATTAAATGATGGAAGTTATATTGCATGTTAATGCATGATGGGAGTTATATTAAATGATGGAAGTTATATTGCATGTTAATGCATGATGGGAGTTATATTGAATGATGGAAGTTATATTGCATGTTAATGCATGATGGGAGTTATATTAAATGATGGAAGTTATATTGCATGTTAATGCATGACGGGAGTTATATTGAATGATGGAAGTTAAATTGCATGTTAATGCATGATGGGAGTTATATTAAATGATGGAAGTTATATTGCATGTTAATGCATGACGGGAGTTATATTGAATGATGGAAGTTAAATTGCATGTTAATGCATGATGGGAGTTATATTGAATGATGGAAGTTATATTGCATGTTAACGCATGATGGAAGTTATATTGCATGTTAATGCATGACGGGAGTTATATTGAATGATGGAAGTTAAATTGCATGTTAATGCATGATGGGAGTTATATTGAATGATGGAAGTTATATTGCATGTTAATGCATGATGGGAGTTATATTAAATGATGGAAGTTATATTGCATGTTAATGCATGATGGGAGTTATATTGAATGATGGAAGTTATATTGCATGTTAATGCATGATGGGAGTTATATTGATGCATCATGGGAGTTATATTGAATGATGGAAGTTATATTGCATGTTAATGCATGATGGGCGCTATATTAAATGATGGAAGTTATATTGCATGTTAATGCATGATGGGAGTTATATTAAATGATGGAAGTTATATTGCATGTTAATGCATGATGGGAGTTATATTGAATGATGGAAGTTATATTGCATGTTAATGCATGATGGGAGTTATATTAAATGATGGAAGTTATATTGCATGTTAATGCATGACGGAAGTTATATTGAATGATGGAAGTTAAATTGCATGTTAATGCATGATGGGAGTTATATTAAATGATGGAAGTTATATTGCATGTTAATGCATGATGGGAGTTATATTAAATGATGGAAGTTATATTGCATGTTAATGCATGATGGGAGTTATATTGAATGATGGAAGTTATATTGCATGTTAATGCATGATGGGAGTTATATTAAATGATGGAAGTTATATTGCATGTTAATGCATGATGGGAGTTATATTAAATGATGGAAGTTATATTGCATGTTAATGCATGACGGGAGTTATATTGAATGATGGAAGTTAAATTGCATGTTAATGCATGATGGGAGTTATATTGAATGATGGAAGTTATATTGCATGTTAATGCATGACGGGAGTTATATTGAATGATGGAAGTTAAATTGCATGTTAATGCATGATGGGAGTTATATTAAATGATGGAAGTTATATTGCATGTTAATGCATGATGGAAGTTATATTGCATGTTAATGCATGATGGGAGTTATACTGAATGACGGAAGTTATATTGCATGTTAATGCATGATGGGAGTTATATGGCATGTCAATGTAAGATGCAGTGCTTCATATAATATACGTATCTGCGCAATAACTGGTAAAGAGTAAAATCGATAAGGTGGGCAGCCGCCTACTTTTCAAGATTAAGCTATGTATGCCACTGGATATTACATTTGCATTCACTTTACCAGTCAGGTAATTAGTGATTTTTGAAAGCATCTTGTTTAGGTTATTAGCCTTCTTGTGGAATTTACTAAGAACTCTTTTCCACTCACCTTCATTTGCTGGTTTGATATGTGATAATCTGAACACATCTTTGTGGCTCCATTTACCCACGTTTTTATAGCGCGTCACTAGCTCAGCGACCTCTAGTGGTTCTTTACTGTTATACCAATCACACACAACTCGCCTCAGGCCTTTACCCCAGCCCTTGGAAAACTGACTCAATGTCTTCACGTGCTTCAAATAAATAAACAAATCCTCCGGAGTATCACAAACTTCCTTTACAATAGCGTATGCTGCCTTTTTCACATCCTGATTCCCGCACTGATGTGTTGCCACGGCAAGAAAATATATAAGAGGTTCTCGTTTAAAGTATGACTTTTCACTGTTAATTCTTTTGATGGTTTCGACAGCTTCCTTGCCTTGTCCCGTTTCAACCATTAGTGTCATGACATTTCCGAACATTCGAAATGCCTTATTTTTACCAGGTAGGAAGAACGTGCCTTGTGTCCCAGTTCTCAAGTACCGGACCAGCCGCTCGTTCAGGCTCAAAATTGACTCTGCTGCTCCAGCCATGATGTGGAGAAATCAACAAAAGTGTGAATCCTGAAATAGTTGTAATACTTTAATCAATGAATGCGTTTTACAACCTTTAACCCGCTACATATATATAAATCAAATGTATAACAAACTGTTCTTTCTTTGAATTAAGACCATTTCATTTATGTGATAAAGGGGTGTTTTGGGGGTAAATGACTGATCAGCAGACATACATTGTAAACCCTGATCAGCCTGCAAGTTACTCGAGTTGTATACATGTTATATATAGTATGGATATGTTCATGGTAATAATTTTAACAAGAAATTTCACTGTAAGTGACAAATGCCCCGGATGTGACCTTTGACCTTTAAGTATGACCTTGACCTTGGAGCCATGGACCTGGATTGTGTGCGTGACACATAGTCTGGTTGTGGTGAGCACTTGTGCCAAGTTATTTGAAAATCCGTCCAGGCATGCAAAAGTTATTGACTGGACACAATTTGACCTTTGACCTCTAAGTGTGAACTTGACCTTGGGCCACAAACCTGGATTTTGAGCAGGACATGTCATCTTGTGTGTGATAACATGTAGCAGTGATAGGTCATAGTTGGAACTTTTATTTTGGCACGCAATTGTGCTAAGGCCAAATAAAATTATTATACCTGTGTTTACTGTAACATTGCTGAAAAAATAGGGTAGCTAGGTAGGCATTTTATTTTATTTTTTTGGCGAAGTTACATTTAAGGTGGCGATGAGCTTTGATGAATGGGAAAATGTGGTATTTTAAAAACTACAATAGATAACAATATTAAATTGTGTATGTTTTATTGTTTCCCAAAAGGCCTGGAAACAACTGGCTCTTTTCCCAAACACTTACAATTATTTCAAAGTGGTCATGGTGGTAAAACAGTTTTAATTTTTTTCCTCAAGTCCGGAAGAGGGTCAGCTCCAACAGCAGCACAATGAGCACATGAGTCCATTTATATCGGTACGACAGGTGGCCTGTTTGTGGTACCTGTCAAACAATTCAACAAGCGATTCTTTATGCAGAGTGCACGCCATAACATTGAGTGCTTCCATTTTTGAAACTGTACAGCCAAAACAGCACTGGGAGACGCCATTTTGATTGTTTTATACCTGTACACCATGTACCGTAAAATTCACATGCTGTCAAAACCGAACCACAAAACTGAAAATTGCACCATCATTACCATGATCGATAAAAAAAAAGGAGTCGTTTTTTTTTTCAGAGGGTTGGTCGGATTACAGTAAACTCTGGTATAATTTTATTTAGCCTAATAGAATCCTTCTTGCCGTATCGCCTTTATGCACTGTTAACTTACATGTATAGAAGAAAACAAAACTGAATGAAAACTTCTTTGAATTCACAATCGTTATGTGACATATCAATAACGAATATTTTTAGCGTCCCATTATTTGTCTTCAAAACTTGCATTTATTCGCAAATCATTGTTCAAATTGAGATATTGCAAAGCCTTAGATTCTTGTGAGTCCCTTTAATGCAGCTTCTGACTGTGTACTTACTATTCACACGTGCGGATAGCAACACACCTAGCAACAGAGTGGAAATTTACCCTCGCTTGATTGCGTGTTTTTATTATTTTATTAGGATTATTAAATGGTTTTAAATGGTTTCTAAACAGGTATACACTGAAGATTTTTTTTTAAAAAACGAACTGAATTTATTATGTGTGCTCACATGAAGAAAAAGCTGCAAATGAACTAAGTAACTACTGCGAAGGCAACTTTTCGTCAGCTTTATCGGACAGTTGTGATAGCCGCGGATTGCGACGGCCCGCGATGAAACCCAGGTAATTTTGAGGGGGATTTCGCAATGATCAAACAATTATGCCTCCGATGGTATCGCAGAAAGTGCAAGTTCCACGTGGGACCATCTGTACAACCAGGTCAAGATTTTGTAATTATTTTATAATAAAATTTCATATAGGCTACATAAAATTTCATATAGGCTACATATATTTACCATTACCATACACAACTATTATCAATGCAAATCTACATTTTTAACTAATTTTTGAATTGTCCCATTTGTCCCCCAATGCGGTCCCTTGTGTCCCATAATGTGGTCCCTTTTGTCTGGTCCCTTTTGTCCATGGTCCCTTATGTCCCACTACAGCTACAAATGTATACACCAGTCAAAGCTCTAACCTTAAACAATTACGTTTTACAACCTGTGACTGTTATTAAAAAACAACTAAAAATGGGATAGTAACCAGAAGCAGTTACTACCTCAAAATCATTCAAGTTTAGATGCATTCTATCTTCTGTACAGGAATTTTCCCTGCTTATATATAATTTTCTCCAGGTAGGGTGATTATACAACTTTACAACCATGCAATAAAAATCTATGAGCATCGATGAAAATCCGATGCGCAAAGCCTCTTAAGTTACCTACTGTTATGCAATAAAATTCATTTAAAATCATTTTGTAGGCACCAACATGACGATTAGTGAACAACAGCTAATTGGATCTTGATGAAGATGTATTTATCCTTAATAATAAGTATTAAGACATAAATAAACACTGCACATTTGGCAACTATTTAGATTTATTAGCAAATGATCTTGGTAACTGATTTAGGTTACAAATGGTTATTAGGAAAAAGTATCTGCTACTCTAAACCAAAGGGAGATAATAATTTGGCATTTTAATAACTTCCAGCAGTTATACATCTTGTAACTGTTTAAGGTTAGAGCTCTGACTGTACAACTAAAATTTAAAAAAAAGAAAGAAAAAAAGGTGACCCCTGTTACTACGTTGCCCCCACCTCAAAACCTCATGCCCATCCCTTGTCATCACTCAGGCCAAATAAAATTATACCTGTGTTTACTGTAACATTGCTGAAAAAAATTGGGTAGGTAGGTAGGCATTTTATTTTATTTTTTGGCGAAGTTAATTTAAGGTGGCGATGAGCTTTGATGAATGGGAAAATGTGGTATTTTAAAAACTACAATAGATAACAATATGAAATTGTGTATACATGTGTTATTGTTTCCCAAAAGGCATGGCAACAACTGGATATTTTCCCAATCACTTGCAATTATTGCAAAGGGGTAAAACAGTTTAATTTATTTTTCGCAAGTCCGGAAGAGGGTCAGTTCCAACAGCAGGACAATGAGCACATGAGTCGGCCATGATAGCGTGAACATAATTATTAAAAAAAAAAACATTTATTTTTTTATTTTTTTAATATTTATTTTTTTCAATAAAAAAAAAATGAGTCGGGGGTGTTTTCAGCGGGTCGGTCGGGTTACAGTAAACTCAGGTATAATTTTATTTGGCCTCATTAAAAATATCCTGTGGGGAAATGCTCTGAATATAATTAGATCTCTGAACAGGAATGTTGTTGTTTTTATAAAGGACTTAGATCCAGGGATCACTCTAGGCCGCGATTCCGCGATATTCTCGCATTAAATTCTCAAAAATCGCATGAAAAAAGACAAATGGAACAAATTGTTGCACTGAATTTGGGGAAATCCATTTTCACCATTTCGGTTTGTAATGAAATTATATTTCATTTAAAATCTCAAGTTAATTTTTTCAGATCCATTTATTTTCGCGATTAAAACATATAAAATGAGAAAATATCAAATTATTCGAAAATCACATGAAAAAAATCAGAACGAGATTATGTCGGTAAACTTTCGGTTCGCTTTTGCTTCGCAGACGCGGCTTATAATGTCGAAGAAAATCGATTGATTATGAATAAACATGGCCATTTTTATCCGACCATTATCCCCCGATCTATAATGATTTGACCCGATTAACTATGTACTGGAGTGGTGCAAGCAATTGTAAATGTATGTTAGTGTAAAAAGTCGACGTAAATTTGGACACGCTTTATTTCGGCTGCTTTAACAACTTCTAATTTCAATACTGGGAATGAGCCAGATTGCAGGAAATCACATCTAAATTTCAAAAATGCGCGGTCGACAAACAACCACTAACCACTGGTCGTTCTACTTCGCATCCGAAATGTTTCATGAAAATGGTGAATGTCTCATTAAAATCAACCAAATTGTCTCATTGAAATTCAATCCTAGGGTGATCCCTGAGATCTATATATAATCGTGTTTTAATTCCATCTTTTTTTTTCATTTTCATTTTTTCACATGTGACATGATATCACCAAGCTCAAGTGAATGACATCAAAACTCAGTACAAGTGTGATACATATGTTCCACATTTCTTCTTGTGCAACCCCTCTCAGGCCTCCGTACTTTGCAAACACCGTATTTTTGTTCATGGTGACTAGTATCTGGTAGAAGCATATGTAAGAAGAAGAAATAACACTAAATAAAACGCTTATTACAAAGTTATTCCAAGAATGCAGATTTTAGCATCCTCTGTAGTCTTCCTTTGCTGCAGCCAATGTGTAAAACGTCATCATTTTGTGCACAACTTACTGGTCCCCGTTAGTGTTATGAGTAGCTTCTGGGCAGGGTACCGCGGGGTACGTTCCGCGCAATAAAATAGAATACCTAGGGCGTATGTTCGAATTAATTTTCATTTTTAATAAATACCAATTACTTTATTCTTATACTTATACATTGCACTTTAATGAATATATTCATTTTTCCCCCTTAACGTGCATTGTTATATTTATAGAAGGTAAAACTTGTTTTAATTAGAAAAAGAAGGGAAAATGAGAATTTCCGGTTTTGGAATAGGTTTGGCTTCATGAACCAGTTTCCTCACATGACACTTCCGTTTTGACAGTTGGAAAAAATATTTTGATCTCCGTTGGTAAAAATGGCAAGTCAGACAACTGGAATACAACAATTGTTAGCGGCGGAAAAACGAGCCGCCGAGAAAGTATCTGAAGCTAGAAAAAGTAAGTAGAACGCAACCGTACTTTACAACTGGCAATAACTTCCAAAAAATTGTATAATTGGACATTTCGAATCCATCGACAAGTGAGCCCAGAATAAATGTCCAGAAGTGCAGAACATTTTACGGAAATAACAGTCTAGGGAAATAACGAGTGTATGTCTAACGGAATCATTTTAGGCATTAATTAGAGTACTCAAAACACAGACCTAATAACAATATTTATGTCTGCTCAAAATGTATGTGTTATAGTATCCTCGACCTCTTAGTTTTCGACCACTTAACGGCAGTTGGTTACATATCTCAGTAATACATTATATATTTGACATAATATGATGTTGGCTAAAATAAAATGATCAAACTGCAACAAAAACTACCGCGACTTTGATTACATTTTGTTTATTTTCCATCCGATAACATTTGTAAATGGATGACCTCAACTTGTTTGTTTCCAGGGAACGACATGTGAATCCGATCACCTTATTTATTATAGCTTTTATCCCGAGATGCAGTATTTTCATACGGACAGTTTTATGCAAATGTGTTGACCTAAATTCACACTAGCTGGCAGCGTAGAAAAAAAAAGAAAAAATATCAACCATTTTTTAATTTAACAAGAAGAAACAAACCTGTAGACTTATTTTTTATGAAAAAAATATGACTAAATGTCTACCCTCATCACCCTAAAATTGATTTTTTTCAATACTGTGGAGCATTAAAATTATTGTCTTCTGCTGTTTTCAAAACATGTCCGTCTGCTTGTCAGGAATTTAGGTCACATGTCACGTAGGAAATGTATTAACATAACAATTACCAGATGTTTTTAACACAAACACCGATACTGCTTCATGGTTTATTCAGGTACCCCATCCTTGATATTACCAATTTACTACTTCTCATTTTACGAGTAAATAAAACTTGTTGATGTCTAATGAAAGGCGAAGGATTAAATCATCATTACATCATAAAATATTTTATTTTGTGTACGTTTGCTTTAAAATGGGATACATTTAATGACGAAAACACTGGTAAAGAGATCAACTATCCATAGGAAAATTATCCATACTCACCATAGCCTTAAAAAAACATTATTATTTGCAATTGTTGTCTGTTGTTGTTTAGAAATATTAATTTAGCAGACGATCATGAAATATGATGACGAAATTTGCATAATAAACGTGCGCAGACGTAATTTCCGCCGTCGGTCGAAATCACATGGTGGTCGAAAACAGATAGAAAGACGATATAGTATACTGGTTTCTCCTAATATCACGGGTTCTTTAATATCGCGGTAAACACTATTATTGATGATATCACCCTCAAAAATCTCACAATTCATACCGAAGGTCATGCTAAATTAATGTTTACAAATACATATCAGCAAAATGTCGCAACTCAGCGCCAATAAATTAAGGGGAACCATAGATCTACATACACTGCATTTGAAACATGTCGTAAATCCAATTTATCTGCCGAATAATAATTTACCCATAAATACATGCGCGTACAGGTAAGGTATTTTCATGCATGCGCTAAGTTACGCATCGTCTACGAATTGATCAGATGTAAGAAAACCTAGTATACATATCAGGGTTCTGGAAATACGGTTGCCCGACGCCCCGGGCAAGTGGATTTTGGGTGCGGGCAAGTGACCTTAGCAAATCTGGTTGCCCGCCACTTGCCCGACGGACATTTCCTTTTTCAAAAACAAATCAAGTGGCAACCTAGCCATATCAGAATTTCATTTTGATAACTGAGTAAAACTTTAAAATTTCACATCAACATGAATTTTTGCTAGCATCAACTAGACTTCATGGGCAACATTTTTGTAAAGTTTTATGAATATCCATCCAGTAGTTTCAGAGGAGTAGTCGCTACAAATAAAAGTTAACGGACGGATGGACAGACAGACGGACGCTAGCGATTGTTAATAAGATCAAACAACTTTCGGTACAATCAACAATCTCGCCCCAGGCAGCTTAATTTGTGGCATTATTTCAATAAACAACTAATTAACCCACACGCGCATTTCACACCGTTTGAAAACAACACCGTATCACAATTTATCCTGACACGACCGTCAGACGTGTATCCATCGGCCAATGAAATTGCGTCATTTATGACCGTGACCTTCCAACCATAAACATAGCTACTTTCAGATAATCTCTGAACGTCATTTGGACCTTCCACCAATCAAATCAGAAAACTCTTTCTTAATTTGCAAATTTAATGTGTCAAAATAATGATTGACAGACCCACGTGACATTATGTTTTTGTTTATATAAATATAATTTTGCCGAAGAATTTTTCCTAACGAAAATACGTTTCTTTTACTCGAAGCACTCGCTTATCAATCCGCTTTTATGAGGTATTTGGTGTATTTCATTGATATAGTCCGTAATTAAACATATATGGAAGTGCGTACTACACAAATAAGTTCTGAACTTTCGCTGTTACTGCTACTACTTCTTAAACAATTCCTATGGAACCCTAGTAAGGGAACCCCTTTTCATGCCTCTTGCTTTCATCTAATTCCCTTTAGTTAAAATATAAAACCGTAGAAACGTTACCATGGTTGCAGAAATTGGGGGCCCAAGTGACTATTTTTCATAACGTTTTTGTCTTGTTTCTTTGCTTGTCACACATTTAAAGGAATACAATAGCTTCTTTTTTTCTGTCAACTGGTTAATTGTACACACTGTGACATATTAAAAGTTCCATACACTAGCTGACAAGCATTTTTTTTGGATGGTCATCAAAAATGATGGGGTTGTGTGTGTGGTGATTGGTGGGGTGGGAGGGCGGAATAAAATGAGTTTGTATACTGTCTCATCATTTTATGATTTAAATAACACAAATATGTAATAAGACACAAAAGAAGAAAATGCAACCATTTTATTTTTTTATATGAATAAATACAATGTATTAACTAATTCATAAAATACATTCTCCATTCCTTTTCTAGGTATAATGGTCCAAAGTATGTGGCGGTTCGTCCCGTTTAACACAAATAATGGTACAGCGCCAATTTTTGGGGCAATTAAGTGTTCTTAAATATGGGGCAAGTGACATTATGGGCAGGGCAAGTGACTTTTGAAAATCCACTTGCCCTGGGCAAGTGGATTTTCAAAATATTTCCAGAACCCTGCATATCGTTAATTTATTTGTTTTGGGAAAAGTATTTACGATAGCCGGCTATTTCAAAGACGAGTTGAAAGATAATTCTATACAGTGGTGTTGTTTTTAGCTTTACTAAAAACGAACTAAATAACAAAAATTACGTTCGTTTGACCGTATATGAAACTGCGACAGTGACGTGACTCGGCAGATTTAAAAAAATATATATATATACATATCGTTGCCGATTTGTTTATTTTGGGAAAAGTATTTAAGCTAGCTGGCTAATTCAAATACAAGCTGAAGGATAATTATTTAATCTATACAGTGATGTCCGTTTTAGCTTTACTAAAAACGAACTTAATAAGAACAATTACGTTTGTTTGACCGTATGTGAATCTGCGACAGTGACGTGACTCGGCAAATTTAAAACATATATATATACATATTGTTGCTGATTTGTTTATTTTGGGAAAAGTATTTAAGGTAGCGGGCTAATTCAAATACGAGCTGAAAGATAATTCTTTATTTTATACAGTGATGTCTGTTTAAGCTTTACTAAAAACGAAACTAAATAAGAACAGTTACTTTCATTTGACCGTATGTGAAACTGCTACAGTGACGTGACTTGACAAATTAAATATACATATATATATCGTTGCTGTATTAATAAGTTATTATTTCTTTTGGGAAAAGTATTTAAACTAGCTGGCTATTTCAAATACAAGCTGAGAGATTATTCTTCATTCTATAAAATGACTTCTTTTTTAACTTTAATAAACGAAATAAATAATATGACCGTAGGTGAAACTGCGACAATGATCATGTGACTCTGCAAATTGTACATATACATGCATAATGATACATGTAAGTACAGAAGTTAGCTGGCTAATTAGGTAATTCGACTTGATTTTGGCTTCAGTTGTCTTGTTTAATTAAACTATGATGGATTTAGTGGTCAATTGTTCCATATTGCACGTCTGGCGCCTTCTAATTAACACCATTCAATACCGAATATACAGTGCGGCCTGTGTAGGCATTTCGTATTTTTATACAATTCAGTTTTGTCACCATGTGTGCCAATAAACAGGATGTAATAATCGGTGGAATGCTTTCCGTTTGTTTTTATTACACCCTTCCACCCCTAAGTCAGAGGTGTCATACCGAATATATACAAGATGTTCGTGTGCGATATTTGGGAATATTGTCCCCTTAGCAGGGCGGGTAACAGATATAATTCAAAGGGTTGTTTTGTGTTCCAAATTACAGGATGTTGGTGATCGATATAATATTTCTGTTTTATTGCACGCAAGTACCCCAAAAGTCAAACGTGTCATACCGAATACACAGGTATCGCATCATAATACTATTTTTCAACCAACTTAAACAGCAAAATTTGAGACGTAAACAAAGGCTAATGCCGCTATACAGAAATCCAAGGCTGTCATTCAAATCTACACAATAATGGCAATACAAAGGAATAATTATTTTGAATATCAAACAATAAATAAAACAGGAGTTTCTCTTAGGATGTGTATACATAAAGGCTATTTTATTTATGAATTTTCAACCAAATTCAACTGCGTAATTTGAGAACAAAACAAAGGCTATACAGAAATCCAAGGCCGTCATTCAAATCTACACAGTAATGGCAATACAAAGGAATAATTATTTTGAATATCAAACCATAAATAAAACAGGAGTTTCACTTAGAATGTGTATACATTTTTATGAAAAATAAAGGCGGTTTTATTTGTGAATTTTCAACCAATTTCAACCAAATTCAACTGCGTAATTTGAGAACAAAACAAAGGCTATACAGAAATCCGAGGCCTTCATTCAAATCTACACAATAATGGCAATACAAAGAATTATTTTGAATATCGAACCATAAATAAAACAGGAGTTCCACTTAGAATGTGTATACATTTTTATGAAAATTAACAGTAGAAAAAGAAAATCGACACCGCTATCGAGCGTATTTTCGCCGCTAAAACCCAAGTTATAGTATGAATTCATATTTTTTTTCAATAAATTAAAAGCAATACATGCAGATTTAAATAACTTACCTCAATATTTGAAATAGATCGTGAAGTAGTATGTTAATAATTCATTTGTAGGTCAGCATCAACTCATTTCAGGATAAGCGATCGCCTCAAAAATAGCCGCCACACTGACTGGTACCTTGTTGTTTACCGCAGAATAATCAGGGAACCAGCTTATTGGCCATTCGGCAGATAAATCAGGAATTAACAAGGGGCATATAGGGAGATTCAAATCCAGGGTACATGTATATCCATGGGGGAACTAATAAAGAAGCCCTGCTACGCCTTTTCCTACAGAGTTCCCAAATTGATTTGTAGACGCACATTGAGGGGATGCAAGACACTTTCTTTTGTTTCTTGGGGAAAGTGTGACTTCTGTCCACATTGGACACACCATTTAAGTACTGCTGTAATGTTACAGTTTTGAGGTGTGACTCTGTTTTCAGATGTCCACAATGCCTTACAGTTACAAAGGTCTAACTCTTAGTACAAAAGTTAAAAAAGTAAAGAAAACGAGCGTTGAGTGATAAATTGATGTAACTTGCGTGATTATTAAAAGAAACTGTTGAATTTCAGCATATAGTTGTAGTTATATTTGTAGATGTATCCCATTTCTTTTATTTAGATTTTTTTTGCAATCAATAAACTCTAGTCAGGGCCTCCACTGTTTACCGCGATATTAGAGAGTACTCTCCCCTGACAACAGTAAAAACATACCTGTCGATATCGGATAAAATTATTTCAATATTTAATCCATCTAATGTTTTAATACTACCGTACTCTCGATAAGCAACAAATTGATAGGTACAGGTAGAGACTGTTAGACAACAACAGTAGTTGGCAATACAGCCAGTGTAGGACCATATATATAAAAAAAATATTCTGTTTTGAGTCAAAAAAAAAAGTTTTGTCACAAAAAACTTCATTCGTCCTCAAACTTTGAATAATATACATGTCATTTGCACTTGATGATAACAGTCATGTGACCAGACCAATATAGCTTGGTTTCTCTGTCATATATTCTGGTTTTGGTAAAAATGTCTTAGTTTTGTCACTTTGAATATTTACAATGTATTCGATAGCTTTAGATTTTTAACTAACACATTACTGATATTATATGCTCTCGTCACAAACATTTATTTTGTCCGTAAAGGTACATATTTAGTCACTGTCCCAAAACATGTTTTCTTGGAGCACTGGCTTACTTTTAAAATATTTCACTGTTTTACAGGAAAGACGAGGAGATTGAAGCAGGCCAAGGAAGAGGCTCAGTCTGAGATTGAGGCGTACAGAAGCAAGCGTGAAGTTGAGTACAAGGCATATGAACAATCGGTTAGTGTTTGTGTACATCCAACATTAATGGGAGAGGAGGGGATTTGTAAAAAAAACATCACATTTTTAGCTCAACATATTTCCTATTTCAATGTACAAGGAGCATTTGAAAAGTAGCAGAACCAATGTTGTTGTTTTTAGCTCTACTGGCCAACGGCAAGCAGAGCTTATGGGATGGCGAGTTGTCCGTCGTCCGTCCGTCGTTAACTTTTGTCTCGTTAAGACGATAGGGCCTTCATTTTTCGTCTTATCTTTACCAAACTTTACCACATTATTAATATCAATGAAAGCTCGGACAAGTTCGAAAAACAGCCATATCGGAATAGTAACAGCGGAGTTATGGCCCTTGATTTAGTTAAAAATGCTATATTTTGCCTCGTTAAGACAATAGGGGCTTCATTGTTCATCCGATCTTTACCAAACTTTATCAAATTGTTAATGTCGTTAAAAGTTCGAACAAGTTCGAAAACCAGCCATACCAGACCAGTAACAGCGGAGTTATGGCCCTTAATTTAGTTAAAAATGCTATATTTTGCCTCGTTAGTACGATAGGGGCTTCATTGTTCATCCGATCTTTACCAATCTTTATCAGATTGTTATTATCAATGAAAGCTCGGATAAGTTCGAAAACCAGCCATATCAGACTAGTAACAGCGGAGTTATGGCCCTTTATTTAGTTAAAAAGGCTATATTTTGCCTCGTTAAGAGGATAGGGTCTTCATTTTTCATCCGATCTTTACCAAACGTTACCAGATTGTTAATATCAATGAAAGCTTGGACAAGTTCGAAAACCAACCAGATCGGATCAGAACAGCGGAGTTATGGCCCTTGATTTAGTTAAATATGCTATATTTTGCCTCGTTAATACTACGATAGGGCCTTCATTTTTCATCCTATCTTAACCAAACTTTACCAGATTGTTACTATCAATGAAAGCTCAAACAATTTTCAATACCAGCCAGATTGGACCATTTACACCGGAGTTATGGCCCTTGATTTTCTGAAATATGCTATATTTTGGCCTCATTAAGAAGAAAGGGCCTTCTTTGGCCAGATTTCAGTGAAACTTTTCAAGGCTGATCAATACCAAGCCTAGTTGTACATGTCATCACCGTGTTCTGGTTGAATGATTTTGGTGGAGTTATGTCCCTTTAAAGGTTTTAATACACAAACTTTGTCTGGACTAGTTCTCCTGAACGTCTCCCCACATTTCAACTTTACAGGGATGAACAGCACCAAGCATAGTTGTGCATATCGTCGTCGCGTTCCAGTTAACAGATTTTTGGTGGAGTTATGGCCCATTAAAGGTTTCTGATACACAAACATTTTCCGGGCTAGCTCTCCTGAACCCCTGGCTGGATTTTAACGAAACTTAACAAGGATGATCAGTATCATGTCTAGTTGTGCAAATCTTTGCCATGTTCCGGTTGAATGATTTTTGGCAGAGTTATGGCCCTTTAAAGGTTTTAATACACAAACTTTGTCTGGACTAGTTCTCCTGAACGCCTCCCCCCATTTCAACGAAATCTTACAGGGATGATCAGCAACAAGCATAATTATGCATATCATCGTGGCATTCCGGTTAACAGATTTTTGATGGAGTTTTGGCCCTTTAAAGGTTTTTGATACACAAACATTTTCCGGGCTAGTTCTCCTGAACCCCTGACTGGATTTTGACAAGGATGATCAGTATCAAGCTTAGTTGTGCATATCGTCGCCATATTCGGGTTGAATGATTTTTGGCAGAGTTATGGCCCTTTAAAGGTTTTAATAGCCAAACGTTGTCCAATTTAGTCTCTTCTGAACTCCTTGTTGCATTTCAGCGAATCTTGATGGGGATGATCAGTACCAAGCCTAGTTGCACCTGTTATTGCCGTGTTTTGGTTGAATGAATTTTGGCAGAGTTATGACCCCTTAAGGTTTTAATACACTAACTTTGTACAGACTAGTTCTCCTGAACCTCTGGCTGGATTTCAGTGAAATTTGTCAGGGACAATCAGTACCAAGCCTAGTTGCGTATGTCGTCACCATGTTCTGGTTCAACGATATTTGAAAGAGTTATGGCCCTTTATACATAAACTTTATCTAGAGCAAGTAGAGCATCCACAAGCCCTCTTGGGTCTCTTGTTTTAAAAAAAGGTTCATATAACACCCCTGTACAACCAGTAGCACCAGATTACGGCCATAAGATGCCAGCTCAGCAATTTTTTTCACCCTTTTGGGAATGGTACCGGTACCCATACTTTCAATTGGGAAAATTCGCAGCATTTTGGGAATTTTTCACTATCAAACAAAAGCAATATTGTATGCTTCAAGACGTATACATTCTCTTGTAGTATTTCATTATTCTCACCTTAAATGATATAGTCGCCACTTTTTCTCTTAAGATAAAATTTCACTCGAAAGATGAAAAAATTATTGGGAATTTTTTCACTCCAGTTTGGGAAAAAACATACTTTTTGCAATTGGGAATGGTACCGTATATATATAAGTGGTACCGAAAAACGGTACCACTTATATATAAAATCTGCAGCTACAGCATTTGAACAGCAATAAAAACAGTTTATTTGCATTCACAAACTGCAGTGTTTCTCTAGGCTCTCTTATTTAAAATTGTTACAGTCTGTTTTGTTCTTGAATTTTAGGTTCTGGGTTCGAGAGGAGACAGAGAAAAACTGATTGAGAAAGACACTGCAGAGAGAATACGCTATATAGAAACAAATGTAGCCAAGAGCAAGCAGATGGCTTTGAAACAGCTGTTGGATATGGTGTATGATATAACACCAGAGCTGCATACAAATCTTAGACTTTAAATTAAACTAGCATAAACCATTGACTTTAAACTTGGATATGGTGTAAAATATAACACAAGAGTTGCATACAAATATAGGAAACTGAGGAAAAAATTTAAAAAATCTCTCTTTTTTTTTGCTGACTACGGTACTCATTTGACATGCCACTGATTCAAACAGCTTTTTTAACCGAAGTCAAAACTGATATAATAGTTTTTCGTCTAGAGCTGTCAAAAGCAGTACAGTATGCAGCAATTAAAAAAACACTTTTAATCTGGAATTTGTACCTTGTGCTTTCAATAGTGAACGGTTGATACTTATGGCAATGTCGATCCATCGAAAATATGAATTCACCGTGCATGTATAATGAGTTTACAGAAAGTTGTATTGTCAGCATGACCATGTGATTTTATTTGAATCATTCAATTATCTCAGTATTCGCTTTTGTCAAATTTGAGTTGTGGGTAAATTTGAACATTAAAAACCATGTAATATGATCTACTAGTAATAACGGTGTTGAAATTTAGAATTTTAGAAACATGTACTTGTATGTTCCCCTGAAACTTAATGTGATGAAAGTACTTTGCCCCAAGCCAGAGAAAGATGTTACATAAATGTTCGATAGTTGAATTTCCGTTGAAACTTAGCATAAATACTGATATTCTAGTAAATATGTTTAATACAACATTACGGGTTTCTTAATTGGGGAATGTGCAAATTATTAATATTGGATTTTTTTTCTTTTCGAAAACTATAAAAACTTGAACTTGGAAATTTACACAAATACTCGCGTGGTTATTTAAAGATGACAAGCTGTATTTATTTTGAGCACATATTTTTTTAATATTTATTTATTTTGAGCACATATTTTTTTAAGATCTAAAAAGTTTCACGCAGTTTTATTTAACGATTAAAATTACTTCAGTCATTATCTATAGCAGGTGAAAACCACTGAAAAAACATATTTGATAAATCAGTGGTAGATTAAAATATTGTGTTCAGTAGTGGACATGATGCCTTGTCAAGTCTGAGAGTGGTAAAGAGAAATCCAGTTGCTGCATGTCATCTCTTCATTATGAACCCCTATCAGAAACAACATTCCAGTCGAGTTACTTACATGTAGATATGGAGTTACTTAGACATGTTAATTGAGTGTTCCGCCTTTAAAGGGACTGGAGGTGTTCCACTTTTAAAGGGCCTGGAGGCGATATAGTGTCATTTCATGTCCAAGTCCGATTTATAGATAAATTACTCGCAGGTTTTTTTCAGTGATAAAACCTGTGAAACTCCCAAGATACAGCTTAGTTGATTGTTTTTTTTAGCTCAATTATCTAACGTTTTATATTTGGATAGACAAATTGAGACATCCACATTTCTTTCAGATTGCCTCCAGTCCCTTTAATATAAAATTTGCAATTCATGTCATTGTTTTCATATTTTGTTGTGAAGTATTTAATATATAAAATACTGGATTTTAAATTATAGCAAACTGTATTGCAGTTTTGCAGGAAGTCAAATGTACGTGGCGTATTTATGTATAAAGTAGTGAAAGTGTATTAATGCAGTTTTTCAGAGTCAAATACGAAGGGTCATTCCTACACCAGTCGGGCTAGTTTACCATTGTAACTTGAAATTCATTGAAGGGTTTAGGGAAACATTTCCTTAGCCTGTTAAGGGCGACTACAGTAGCCTTTGCATCCATTGTAAACCCACATCAGGTTTACAATGTACAGCTGCTGATCAGTCATTTCTCAAAAAAACAAACCATTTTGTAACATAAATGGAGTGGTCTAAATTAAAGAAAGGACAGTCCATTATACATTCATAGCGGGCCTTATGTAGGTTTGTAACGAAACGTCTATTTGCTACATACACATTATATACACTGATACCGGGTATTGTTGTGGGTTCAAAGCGGAACTATTGTATCAGGTTCTTTATATGTATATACGGTAGTTACAATAGTTTTGCGTTCATCCCTCGATATATGGTAGATAATATATTAGTTACCGAGGTCTGATGTTATATTAGCATACATGTCAGATCAACCATATTTCCAGAATAATGACATGCTGGATTCATGTAGCTATTACAGTCAAATTGTGGGATGACCCTTGTATATGAATAAACTTATTAAATGTTGTGAAAGTGTGATCGATATTTGCAGAAAGTGTAGTTAAAGAGGCACTACCTATATCTACGCGATTTTTAATGTAAAATATTAAATACTCAATATTACTGCATTTATATGTATACAAAGCTATTTTATGAGTATTCTAAGAAGAAACATGGTTCGTATTCCAGTTCTGTAAATTATTAATTATGATCAAAACAATATCTTGAATAAAATGCTGCCCAGCCGTTTATTCGTGCCGGAGAACTACAAGTTTTTACGATTTTCTCGGACATGCGCAATGCGATTACAAACTATTCGGCGCAGTTCCGATAGCAAACGAATCGATCGGAACTCTTCGCTAATCAGACGAGGTAGTTCCGATTGTAAACGAATAAGATCGGAAAATCTCCGCAATCGGCTTGTCTAAAATAATTACGAATACAGTTTCAAAAATCCGATCTTTCAATCCTGTTTTTCCCCAGCAAAACGCATATTACATTGGGTGAAATTATTGCCATTTACCTTTTTCATAGTCCTCTTTATAATTAAGTAAAGTTAATATCAAGTGGTGGACAAAAAGATATAGGTAGAGCCTCTTTAATTATATGAAATTATGTAACTATTGTATTGATGTATGATTTTTGTTTGAGAACAAAACTGTTATTCAACTGTTTTTTCCCAGTAACTGCAGAACGCTTTTAGTATAAGTATCAAACAAAACTTATATACATGTAAGAGTCTAAACAAAATGCATGTTAAATTCCATCGCTACTTCTAAACTTCCGATCACAATGTTATTAACCTTCACATAAACATTGCTGGCAATGTCTTGTTTATTGTGCTCTGAACATCAGAGTCTGAATACATGTACTAGAAACCCTACTGATTGGAGACGAGCAGTGAATGGTCACCAATCTGTATTATTTTTTCTTGAACCAAAATTTAGTGATGTTATTACAGTGGAATATTTTAAAACCTGCTGAGAAATTCTTCAATTCTTCTTCCAGTTAGTAAAGTAGGAATATTATTGAGTACATAGTCTAGTTAAATGTGTTGTTTATATATTGTGGAAAGATTAACCCAGAATAAAATGTATAGTTCATTCAGTCGTTGCTTCTTTATCGGAGAAACCTGCAACTTTGCTATGATGACAGGATAATGTTTGTGATTGCTGATTTGTCTCCCTTCGTTTATGAACCCTTTTATGCCCAAGGAGTGGCTATAGAAGCGTCTTTGTATGTGCATGCAGCCATCTCGAAAAGTATTGAGACTACTTTTGTTGTCGTAAGAGCAAAGATTATCAAAAAGGTGGATGTTAGGGAGTTGAAAGCATTCATAGCTCATCTCTCACTTTTCCTTAGCCTCGTCCGTCGAATGGGGACGTAAACCGGGCGGTCCCGTGTATCGGTCTATCAACCGAGCACGTTAAAGAACCATAGGAATCTATTCGATAATAAGAGTAGGGCAGGTTCCCGGATTCCTATGTATCCTTCCCCTCTCTCTGGGGCGGCTCTAAATAACCTGTACTGTGTTGATGAGCCGTTAAACAACATTCAATTCAATTCATCTCTCAGTCTTGGCTACTGTGATTTCTTTGTCTGTCATACACATGCATGTTGTGCTATGGCTGTTGAACTTTTACCAGAATAACTAAAAAACAAGAAATTGGTAGATACGATGGATACTCCCCGAATAAAGGTACACATCAAATACAATCCGATGAAAAATGTAGGAGTCGAGCGGACAAGCTTTATATTTGAAAAACTTCAAAGCTCCCTAACTCTGCCAAGAAAAATAAATCGACCAGAACGTCCTGACAATGTGCGCTACTAGACATATTGATACTTCCTACCAAGTTTAAAAAAATGGGGGAGTTTAGCGGAAATGCTTCACATTTGAAAAACATCAGTCCCACAACTCTACCAAAAATCATTCTACTGGAATGCCCGGACAATATGCGCTGCTAGACATCGGTGATACTTTCTATAAAGTATCACGAAAAATGTAGGTGTTCAGCGGACAAGCTTTTGATTTGAAAAACTTTATTCAAAATCCCGTCAGAAATCATTCAACCAGAACGTCCTGATGATAATAGTTTATTTAAGTCTCATCACAGTACACTATTATCTACAATACAACAAATCATAAAATACAACTGTGCCATTCTTTTTAGAATTACAAGAGACTATACAATATCAATATACTATGTATATATATGACTGTTCACAATGTTAAAATATTGAGCATCTGAACCGACTGCCACAGCCGTGTCATAAGACTCACAAAAAGCCACAGCAGTAGGTCCAGTAGTCAATGCATACACATATATCACTGTTTTAATTTATTAATCATTTTCTAAAAATATTGTTATCACACACATTTATACATAGTAAAAATTGAGCGGCCGGTGCTAATCTTTACAAGTTGTCTAAAAAGTACTTAAAATAGAAATATTAATATGTGAGTTAGAGAATCGCAACGGCTACTGAAACCTTAAAAAACAGTATAAAAAATCAGATAACAACCCAGATCAGATCTGGAGTGTACTGATTAGCACCGACTTCTCAACGTCGTTATAAAACCTTAATCTTATCTAATAATGATTGCATTATTTACAGCATAAAATATGATGAAATTAACTTTAAAAAAAAGAACGCTTACCAGCTTACTACAAGTAAAATAAATAATAATAGTAACACATAATTAAGAATATAAAACAGAGTTTCGCTTTTTGAGAATATTACTACAGGTTTTGGCACTCACGCGTATCATATCTTTATTGGAAAATAAAAATAAAATTTTGTCTGTTTCGTTTACATCTATAAAATTTGGATATACAGACACTGCTTTATTAAATAAGAGTTTTCTAATATCACCATACATAGCACATTCTAAAACAGCATGCATCTCGTCCTCAACCTTGTGAATACAAAATGGACAAAAACGCTCATTTTCAGCAATAGTTTCATATCAGCCTGTTTCGATTCTCAACGGTGCCACACCACACCTAACTTTTGCAAATGCAGCTCTGTGATGTAAAGGTAATATAAGTTTGCAATATGATTCAACTTCATACTCTGATTTAAATAGCCTGTATGTTCTTAACTTGTTTCTACCTACTCCACTTACTCCTGTTACTCTGTTTATACTATTCTTCCAATCTATTACATATAAATCCATTAGAGCCGTTGTAACATCTTCAATAAATTTTAACTTTGGAAAGGAACAATTTATATTCGTGTATGCATCTAAGCCAATTCTTCCAAACTTATCAACAACAGAGTGGAACCAATTTTTACAATTTCGGTCAGCTTTATAATAATTGTAGGAAGTGTACCGGTTTCAAAGCAGACATTAAATAAGGCATGCAGAAATACGTTTATTTATCCTTGTATTGTTAAGATTTACATTACGACTCCAATGGTTACAAACATTTTTCCATTGTCTAATACAAGGAGGTATCCAACCCATATCACCTGATAACGCGGCCACTGGAGTGTATTTGCCTACTCCTAAGTAAAACCTCATGGCTCTATGTTGTATAGCATTTATACAAGAGATTGATTTATTTCCCCTTATAGAAGCTCCATATGAAATAACAGGTCAGACAAGAGAATCATACAGTTTTGTATAAACATCATAGGGCATACCACCCATACTTTTATATTTAGCTATAAGCAAACCTAAAGCTCTACTAGCACTTTGAGAAACGAGTTTAGCAGTAATGGAATAATCCAAATATTCAGTCAGAGTTAGACCAAGATAAACATATCGGTCAATGGTATCAACAGTATTAGGTCCACACATAAAAATACATTTTGTTCTTTGGACAGAATTTGGCCTAAAGTGAACAACATTACTTTTATTATTATTTATAGACATTATATTACTATCACACCAGTTATGAAGTTCATGCAACATAAATTGAAGATCGTGCTCACTATCGGCAATTAGGACAATATCCTCAGCGTATAATAATACACACACATTTTCACCGTCATCAAGTTCTATACCTTTCCCCAGTGATTTGATTTTTAATGCCAAATCATTAATAAACAAGTTAAAAAGTATAGGAGACAGCGGATAGCCTTGCCTTAAACCAGCATGAACGTTGAACCAGTCGGTTGAAAAATTGTTCACTCTTACACATGATGATACATAGGTATATAAAGACTTAACTGCTATCAACATTTTACTAGAAACGCCACTATCCTGAAGTCTCTTCCAAAGTCTTTCTCTGTTGACAAAATCATATGCTTTACGAAAATCTATAAAAAGAACAAAATGTTGATAACTTAAGCTTTTTTCTAGTTTCTATAATATTTGTTAATGAGGCAATATGATCTACTGTGCTGCGATTTTTGCTAAAACCGTTTTGCTCATCGACAATTTTATTATCAACTTCAGACCATATAGAAAGTCTATTATTCAACACTGAACTATAACGTTTATACATAGACGAAGCTAATGTTATTCCCCTGTAAGATAGGGGGTCTCTTGGATCAGCGGAGCTTGTCTTCGGAATAGGATTAATAATACTTTTACCCCAAATTGTAGGAAGTGTACCGGTTTCAAGCAGACATTCAATAAGGCATGCAGAAATAATACAGATGTATCATTTTTAACACATCAATCGGTATTAAATCAACGCCAAAAGCTTTACCTATCTTAGCATTATTTATAGCTTTCGTCACTTCTAATAATGAAATATTACTATCCAAAAAAACATTATTATTCCCATCGACATTTAACTCAAATACACCATTAACATCCGAGTTCAAGTTTAAAAGATGATCAAAATCACGTTCCCATTTTAAAAGAACATCCTTCACAGCCGTTGACAAGCTACCGTCATCCAAGAGGACCTCCATTGGTATAACATGTTTTTTAGTATGCCCCACTCCAATCTTTCCTATTGACTTCTAAAATTGGGTTGGTTAATGATTACCTCCTCAAGAATATCATTTTGCATTTTATACCAGAATAGTCGTTTTGATCGTTGAACTTGTCTGTCAAATGTCTTCCTTGCTAAACAATAGTCAGACTTAAACTTAACCTTGTCAGACGAAGAAGACGACTGGAACCATTTACTTTCTAAGGTACAAACATTATTCCATAATTGAGACAGTGTTTCATACATTTGTTTCTTAGCAAGGTCACACCGCCCATCATAGGCTACGTCTATATCACCCTGTGTACGGAAGCTACTTTCCAAGCCTGCAATTGTTGTGTTTACTAAGGCTAAAATCTCGCCATCACATAAAAATGCATTCGGAATAGAATCAACATTAAACTTATCATAAGAATGCAATTTCTCGGATTCTAACTCACTGTAATACTTAAATAATGAAAGTTTAATAGTCCAAGTAAGAACAGAATGATCAGGAAAGCCGGATGGAGCTATATCACTTATAAGACAAGCCTTGTTTATAAGGTCAACTGCCCGTATAACTGAACATCCACTGAAATCTGATAGTTGTTCATGACTAACTAAACAATAATCCACTACAGAACTTCCTTTAACAGATATGGAAGTAAAATCGTTTCACAGGAAGTTTCGACCGTTCAGCATACACATATTAACGTTAATTAAAAAATCAATCAGCATATCACCGTAAGCATTACTTTTAAAATCAACGACATCCCGTTCACATATATTATCAACACCAGATATAAAATCAACAGTATTACCACAACGACTGTTAAAATCGCCACATAAGTAGATTAGTCCTTCGTTCTGATATTTATAAATATCTGATAATAAACTGTCGAAGAAGTTGTGGGTATCTACATTTCGACAAGAGTTCTCTGGTGGGATATAAACACATGGGAACAAGACAACAGATTCAAATGTATGCATTAGTTTAAGCCAAAGTATTCCTTCTATGGGGTCATCTAATATATGTATAACAAAACAGTCCAGAAGTTCCTCACGAATGAGAAATCACACTCCACCTGATCCGGTTTTGGCTCGTACGTGTAGATTCGTCCGATTGTTCCCAAATCACCTGTAACCCCCAGCTTCTAGAATAGAATTGCCTGTGAGATGCGTCTCAGCAATACCGATAATGTCAAGATCCAAATCGAACATTATAATTGTCACTTTCTGTATTAGAGTTCCAACCTCGAACGTTCCAAAACCCGGCAAGAATCTAGTTTCGACCACGAAAGCCCCCACGTCTACCGTTGTAATCGCCACCTCCTCGCCCACCACTTCGCTGGTTACGCCCTCGATCATTCGCACTGGCGGTATTCGAACGATCTGTAGATATAATCTGACCTGTACCGCGGGCATTGTCAGACTGAATGTTATCACCACGCGAGGTACCACGTCCCTGGGTATTTTGGTTGGTGCTGCTTTCACGTTGTTGTCTAGAACTGATATGTGCTACAAGACATCATACTGATACTTCCTTTGAAGTTTCATGGAAATGGGATGAACAACTTAATTAGGAGTTGAGTGGACAAGCTTTAGAATCGAAAACTTTAAAGTCCTGTTACTCTGCCAAAAAATCCTTCAACCAAAATATCATGAAATATGCGCTACTAGACATCATACTGGTACTTCCTATGTCGTTTCATGAAAATCACATGAAAAACATAGTCAAGCGGACAAGATTTAGATTTGAAAAACTTCAAAAGTCCATAACTCTGCAAAAAAAATCTGAAAAATCGTTCAACTGGGAATGTCCTGAAAATATGCTCTACTAGACATCATACTGATACTTCTTTTAAAGTTTCATGGACATCGGATGAAGCAGAAAAACTTCATTGTCCCGTAACTCCGACAATAATCATTCCACCGGAACGTCCTGATACTATGCGCTACTAGACATACTGATATTTCCTGTGAAGTTTTCTGATAATTAGATGAAAAATGTAGGAGTTGAGCGGGCACGCTTGATATTCGAACAACTTCAAAGTCCCATAACTCCGCCAATAATCATTCAGTCGGAACATCTTGACAATATGCACTACAATCGGCATAGCTACTATTAGACCATATAGACACGGGCCTATACATCAATTTCGAATTTGAAACATGAAAAGCCCAAAAATGCAATAAAAACTGAAGCCAGAGGGGTGGGGGTTAAGGGTCAATATTTGTTTCTTATTTTATTTTACAGTGTAGGTAATTCAACTTTGTCAAATGTTAATTCTCGAATTTATTTCTTTAAATACCACACAAGTGTTTTTGGGGCCAGTAGGTCAAAGGTCAATGTTATTTCCTGTGAAGTTTTCTGATAATTAGATGAAAAATGTAGGAGTTGAGCGGGCACGCTTGATATTCGAACAACTTCAAAGTCCCATAACTCCGCCAATAATCATTCAGTCGGAACATCTTGACAATATGCACTACAATCGGCATAGCTACTATTAGACCATATAGACACGGGCCTAAACATCAATTTCGAATTTGAAACATGAAAAGCCCAAAAATGCAATAAAAACTGAAGCCAGAGGGGTGGGGGTTAAGGGTCAATATTTGTTTCTTATTTTATTTTACAGTGTAGGTAATTCAACTTTGTCAAATGTTAATTCTCGAATTTATTTCTTCAAATACCACACAAGTGTTTTTGGGGCCAGTAGGTCAAAGGTCAATGTCTATACGGAAACGACATTCCATTCCAAACTACACTTATGAAACTTCAAAGGTACATTGCATTTGGTGAGGAACCCTATTGATTATGGTTCAGTGGGACAAAGGTCAAGGTGGCCATGACCTTATATGGAAATAGGCATTCCTCGCCGTAACTTCGAAACTGTAACTCAAGAAATTTCACAGGTATAACTATATAGACTTTGGTGAGAGAATGAACTCTATTGATTTTGGGTCAATTGGTCAAGGTCACCGTGACATTATATGGAAATAGACATTTTGTGGGATAACTTCAAAACCATAACACCTACGAATTAGTCAAAACCAAGGATTTGTACAATAAGAAGGATTAGAAAATATGATGAAATCTCGTAGACTCTCGCGTAGAAAGTACGAGATTTCAGCGTCTATCGATAAGGCGGGTCTTTCCGATAAGACGGGTCCGATCGATAACGATAACGCGGCGAGCTTACCTGTACGTTTCGACACAAAACCAGTTCGGTGCTACTGCTGTGTTTATCTCATATGTTACGTGAGAAATATACAGCTTCTTTTTAACTGGCGGCTTGTTAAATCCTTGATTACATAGTCAATAGAAACCCTAATTGCATAAAGCACTCGGGAATTATGGCTCAGGGTTGTGTCACGAACACGGAGACTAGTTCGAAAATGGTGTTTATAAAATGTATAAACACACGGTGATACTCTGATTACCGCGAAAATGATGACGATCCTATGCTCTAAATATGTAATTGTAGCATGGTCACAGACAATTCTCTTTGTTCAGACACAGGTGTAAATCGTTTAATTGAAAATAAGACCTGTCAGAATAACTGTGAGAATAACAGTTAGAATAACTGAAATAGAGCTGAAATGGACATGCTACAAAACAAACCAAGTATGGTTTCATCTCGTTGGTTAATTTAAACACCTCGATGGGCTACGCCCATCTCAATGTTTAAATGAACCAACTCAATGAAACCATACTCTATCTATTACTTATTCCTTGCTGTAATAATACAATACTTTAAATACCAATAATTATCGGACATTTTGTTTTATAATTCTTAAAGTGTTTGGATTATCAGGCGTAAATCATTAATATTAATTGTATTGTTTTCGCTAGGAAAACTAACATTGTGTGACGCGGTGTCGGTTGATATTTGTTTTCTTCTTTTGTAACGATTTTAACCGTATTGCAATTAGACCAATTGAATAAAAAAAATGCTTCTTTTTTGTGCAAATGTATGGTAATTAATTAGCGAAATTATGCTTTATTTTCTTCGAGTTTAAAGCGCGGCGTCGGCCGATTCTTTTGATATGTCCCGAGACTTGAATGCATAATTATAGTTTGCTGCTTAAACTGTTATTTTAATCAATGCGTTATTAAAAAAAAAAATGTGAACATGCATCTCTTGTACATATTTACCATTTGGTAATGTCATTCTGATTATCTTTACGTACATGAACATGTCTTACGGAAAAGAAGATTTTTATTAATTTTGATGATCTAGATCTTGAAGCTTTATTAGGCAAGTTTACTGCAAGTGAAAATGAGGTCTCTGATGAACTGTGTGACAATGGTGTAGATATGAGTTATAAGCCGACTCCTAAACTGTCCATGCTATGCATGCCACGAATCATACATACATTTTTTTTAAATTTGTTTGTGCGTGCGTACTTTATCAAAAGCTCCCAATCCTCATCCCATTCCCCGGACGTTTGAATTGTTAGCTCCACTGAGAGTCTTACCGCATGTCATAAAATGCGGTACTTACTCGTGTTTTATTGCTATGATGTTAAGTATATATTTATGCTCGCCCTATGGCACTAGTGTCTTATTGCTGTGAGTGTCATAAAATATATACCGAATATGCACCCTATTTGAGCGAGTTCTTTATCTTTTCTCAAAACACAATGTCATAAAACTGGGTATTGAGACCCATGCTATATTGATTTGGTAGTGCAATAAAACACATGCCGAATATGCAGATAGTTAAGCAAGTTGCCGCCTTATCTTTTGCTAATAACAACACCATATCATAAAACCGGGTATTGAGATCCATGCTATATATATGCAGCTCATTTGAGCTGGTGTCTTATATTTCGCTGGTAACAACACTAGATCATTAAAATCCGGTA
This sequence comes from Cyrtodaria siliqua, assembly GCA_037043455.1. NCBI lineage: Eukaryota > Metazoa > Mollusca > Bivalvia > Adapedonta > Hiatellidae > Cyrtodaria > Cyrtodaria siliqua. The sequence goes on along the minus strand of JAWPHD010014283.1, from coordinate 3,153 downwards.
TTGTCCCATACTACATGTAGAGTGCCATACCTGAAGCAATTATTCAAATAGATGCTCCACAAGCTAAACAATAACAAGAAGACAAAATTCAGAAATTCATAGCTTTTTATTTGAGTTATGTAAACAAAACATACGGTAATAAAGAGTTCAAAACATACGGTAATAAAAGAGTTTTAATTAAATTAACATAAACAAGAAATGACACATACAGTGCAAAAAAAAATCCAAACATTTCAATATATGGTTCAAATTTGCAGTCCCGTGCATAGGAATGTATAAAGTAGAGTATGGAGTGGGTCCTGAATTCCTCTGTATCCTTCCCCTTTTGAAGCGGCTGAAAATAAACTAAGATAAAGTGTTACTTTTATAAGGGATTAAATGCAGAGTATTGGTTTAAAACTGAATATTAATGTTATAATTAATATTAAAGGTTTGCAGCCATGTGGTCACGATTTGTTTCTATTTTATTTGTGTTAAGTATATATACCCATGGCTTGCAATCTGTGTTACGTTGTATTTAGTATCACCGTCGTGAGTTTTCAACATGTACCACTTATTGTAGTAGTAATTTTAGAATTATTTTTTTAAAGAAATATTGTGTCCCATTGAAATGTGAAAAGAATATACAAATAATGTTTTGCTTGATAAAAAGACAACCATGCAGTATGAAAACTATGTAAGAACACAAATATATTATATAATTATATATATATATATATATTTAAAAAGAACATAATTGTGTTCCTTTATATTAAAAAGGCGATAACACATGGTATTTTTTTGATTTTTTAAATTATTTCTTAGAAGAAATAATCTGCCAATTTGAAAGCTGAAGAAAAAAATATAATGCTTTGTATGATGAAATAAAGGTTACCATGCAGTATAAAAATTATATAAGAACACAAATATGTGTATTTTTCAGAAGATTAACATGATTTTATGCTTTTCTATTAAAAAGGCACTAACACACTAGTGTTTCTAAATTTAGTTTTTTATAAGTTCAAAGTGAATTATAACGAGAAATATATGCCCATTTGAAAGCTGAAATACTTTTTTTTTATAATGCTTGGTATAAAATAAAGTTAACCACGCAGTATAAAAATTATATAAGAACACAAATATGTGTATTTTTTTAGAAAATAACATGATTGTGTGCCTTTCTATTAAAAAGGCAGTAACACACTAGTGTTTCTAAATTTTGCTTTAAAAAGTTCAAAGTGATTTATAACAAGAAATATATGCCCATTTGAAATCTATAATTCTTTTTTTATATAATGCTTGGTATGAAATCAAGTTAACCATGCAGTATAAAAACTATATAAGAACACAAATATGTGTATTATTTTAGAAAATAACTTGATTTTACGCCTTTCTATTAAATAGACAGTAACACACTAATGTTTCTAAATTTTCAAAGTGAATTATAACAACAAGAAATATACTGCCCATTTGAAAGCTGATAAAAAAATTAAAAAAATACTTTGTACAAAATAAAGGTTACCATGCAATATTAAAATTATATAAGAACACAAACATGTGTATTTTTTAAAAATAGAACATGATTTTGTGCCTTCCTACTAAAAAGGCGGTAACATCCTATTTATTTTTTTTGGTTTTAAACTCAAAATGAAATTTAAATCAGAAAAAAATACTGAATGGTATCGATATCAGTATGTTATTTATTAAATTTTAATAACCAAGTCGTATAACGAATACATTTATAATCAAAAATGTATTTCCTTCAATGGAAAACATATTTTATATCAATATTCCTAAAAATACGATTACCCCACCCGCCAACATCACACTGCGAGAATCGGGAGAATATCAACATAAAATTACACTACCAACGAAAAACATTTGGAAAATAAACACTTCCTCATTAAAATACATCATAATAAACTAATACTTACTCGATAATTGCTTATATAAAGCGTTATCTTGCTGTTTATCGACATTAATCTACCCAGCGTTGTATTCAATATTTTCCAAAATGGCGGTTGAAGACGATGACTGTCACGTGACACGATCTCGGGATTTCTGTCCGAGAATTTGCGAGACTTCCTTTTTCGCCCTATATAATTTGACCTATTTTCTAATCCTTCTTATTGTACAAATCCTTGTCAAAACGTACCATCGCCAAACGAACCCCTATTTTTTGAGTCAAAACGTACCAAAGGGAGAAGTCAAGACGCAGGGGCGGATCCAGGATTTCAGCTTAGGGGGGGGCGTAATATTTTGGTCAATTTTCGGGTCCGTCTCTAGCCTCATAAAACGTTTGCGGTAGTGCATTGATAGGGTAAAAAAGTCCGTTTTCAAACAAAAAGATTTAACAATGTGTTAATTAAACCACTCATTAGCCATTATGCGTCGAGCGAGCGAAGCGAGCGAGAAAAAAAACTATACTGAAGGCGTGCATCTAAATTGATTGTTTGATATTTTATCTACAGTAACATGGATATACACGTATGAATAAAAAAAAGTGCGTTTTTAAATAAAAGGTGTTAACAATGTGTTAATTAAACCACTCATTAGCCATTATGAATCTAGCGAGCGAAGCGAGCGAGAATTTTTTTTATACTGAGGGCGTTCAACGAAATTATTTGATATTTTATCTACAATAACATGGACATACATGTATGAATAAAAAAAATTCCGTTTTCAAATAAAAGGATTTAACAATGTGTTAATTAAACCACTCATTAGCCATTATGCGTCGAGCGAGCGAGAACAATTTTTATACTGAGGGCGTGCATCGAAATTGTTTGATATATTATCTACAGTAACATGGACATACATGTATGAATAAAAAAGTCCGTTTTCAAATAAAAGGATTTAACAATGTGTTAACTAAACCACTCATTAGCCATTATGATTCGAGCGAGCGAAGCGAGCGAGAGAAAAAATTATACTGCGGGCGTGCAACGAAATTGTTTGATATTTTATCTACAGTAACATGGACATACATGTATGATCCGGAACTTTTAGGGGGGGCGCGCGCCGGGTGCGCCCCCCCCCTGGATCCGCTAGTGAGACGTACCTATGATAATGTCAAAAAAGTGAAAACGTACATATGGAAAATGGTTTGTATTGATAATTCATTAATTAGTTTGTTTATTTTATTATTTAAATACATATCAGGTGAGTTATAGT
>JAWPHD010014282.1:0-62291 GCA_037043455.1 Cyrtodaria siliqua | reverse complement strand
GGGGGGGTGGGGGGGTTTGGGGAGGAGGGGGTAAATATAGTGTAGGAATAAAGTATGGTGGGGGGGTTTGTGGGAGGGGGAGAGGTGTTTTTGTTGAGTGTGTGTGAGAGAAGTTGTGGTATGATAAGAGAAATGAATAATGGAATGGGAAGATAGGTTGATATTGGTGTAGAGAGAGAATTGGTGTAAGGGGATGGATTTTGGGAGGGAATGGGAGGTGTGGTTGTGGTTGGGTGTTGTTGATGTTGGGGGAAATGATTGATGAAAAAATGAAATAAGAAAGAATAATATAAATAAAAGAGTATTAATTAAAATATGTAGGGATTTGTTTGGTTTATGGGGTTGGGGGGGTTTTAGTGTAAGGAGGGTGAGGTGTTTGTAGGTTGTGGATGGGGGGAAGGTGGTTTGATTTAGTTGTGTGTGTTGGGGGATTTGTGGTTAGTTGGATAGGAGTTGTGGGGGTATATGTTGTGGTGAAATGTTTTTGAGGGGTATGTGATTAGAGTGGTGTTTATTGTGGTGTTTTGTTGGAATGGTTTGGTGGTTTGATATGGGGGTTAGGGAGATTGTGGGGAGGGGGGTGTTATATTTTGGGTGAATTTGTATTTTGGTTTATGTTAATGGGATAGTTATGAGTTTGTTTTGTGGGGATATTATTTGTTGTTGGTAGGGGGTGTTTGGTGGAGGGGTTGTTTTAGGTTGTTTATTTGTGGTGTAGTGTTATGAGGGGAAGTTTATGTGTATAGAGTGGGTATTGAAGTAGTATATGTTGTGGGTGTGGAGTTTGTGGGGGTATTTTGTGTATTTGGGATGGGAGTGAGGAGGGTGGGATATTGGAGAGTTTGTTGATTGGGGTATATTGTGGTGGGTGTTATTGTGAGGTTATGTTTAAGGTTAGTTAGGTGGGGTTTTGTTATTATGTGGGGGTAGGTAGTGGGAGTAGGTATGGGATTGTTATAGTGTGTTAAAGTATAGGTGAGATGCATGTATTTATTAAGTTGTGGTGATGTGTTTGGGTAAGAGTTGGGTTAGGGGTTTTTTTAGTTTGTGGGGTTTAAGTTGTGGGTAGGATATAGTGGGGAGGGGTTGTTATTAGGTTGTGTGTTTGGTAGTTAGGTTTGAGGGGTGGGGGGTGTGGATTTTTTGTTGTTTTTGTTGTTGTATTGGGAGGTAATGTGGTTTTGATTTTAGTTATGAGGTGGTTGGAGTTGTCACGTGATTATGTTATGGGTTGGGGGGTTTTTATTTTGGTTGGGTTTGTTTGTTTAACGGGTGTTTAGTTTATGGTGTGGGAAGTTATTATATAGCGGAGTGTTGAGATTATTTGTGTTGTGATTTTGGGTGGGTGTTTTGGTATATGGATTGTATGGGGGTGGTTGGTTTTGGGGGTTGGGGTGTGTAGTTGTAAGTTTAGGGAATTGTAGGCATGTTACATTGATGGTTGTTTTGGGTTGTGTGGGATTTGTTGTGTTTGGTTGTGTTTTGTTTTTATTGAGGCTGGTTTTTTTGTGTTTATTGTATTTTGAGGTGGTACCGTTAAGTTGTAGGGTATATGTTAGGGAAAGTTGTTTTATAATGTAAGCCTGGGTATGAGGGTGTGATAGTTTGAGTAGATGATTATGATATATGGTGTTCATTATTGTGTTTGATAGGAGGTTGTGTGTTAGACGTAGGTGGGGTGATTTTGAAATTATGATTGTTTATATTGTAATTTAGGAAGTTTAACTGATTAGTAGTTAAAACATTAAACTTTACGGGTTATGTAGGGAGTAGATTGGTTTTTGGTGTTTTGGGGGTTGTGGTGGGTTGGATAATGTTTGAGTGCTGTTGTGTTTTATGTTTTATTGAATTAATGTGTATGATAATTAGAGTGGCGGGGTATAATAGATTTATTTGTTGAGATGGTTTATGTTTGGTGGTAGTGTTATCTTGGTGTAGTCGGATATCTCTTTGTCTTGTTGGTTTGTTCGTTGTTTATGGTATAATATTCCAATGTCATTGTAAGTCATCAGTACATTGGTGGGTGTGGATTAACGATTATAGTCGTGACATCAATTGTTAGATGTGTACGGTGTATTATTGTTGTTGTGGGTGATGGATATTGTTAATACGGTGGTGATGTATATGTTCTATGTGGTTGCCTGAATAGTTTCAATGTGGGGGTACAGGTACGTACCTGTATTGGTTGTTTTGTTATTTTTATTTCGAAAGTTGGTGCATTAATGTAGACAAGTTGTTAGTGATTCAATATTATTTCATGTGACACAATTTGATGTTAAAAGGCATTACATAAACCTTAACGAACTATATGAATTTAACAACATTTATGTACGTACGATGACGGACGGACGGTCAACGGGTAACCCTTTATGCCCGCTACATTCGGCGTAGCATACAATCATCCGAGGTTAGCATTTAATTTACCTCTAGTTTTATATTTCTAAAACGAGGGAAAACGTTTTGTTCGTCTCAGTTTGCTTTCAAATACATGATATTGTGAGAGGTTGACAATAACTTAAATCTTATGTTTTTAGCAAAATAATAATAATAATAATATTAAATTGTCTTACCTTATGTAGATTCAAAATCGATCATCGATTGTTCGATATCGATTCCGAAATGAAGCTGTATGTGTTTTAAAACTAAATGGATTGGTGAGTGTTAGACTTGTAATTAATGTTTTGAGTTCGTACGTACATACTGGGCTTTGCTCATCAATTATTATATATAAATGGAGTGTGTAAAATTACCCTTGCTATTCAGGTGGGTTTAATATTTAATGTTGGGTAGGGGTTAGTACTATACCTAAACGGGCAATTTCTGCATACCTGTCCATATAGTGTTGATTAGTATGCAAAATAGAGTGAATATAAAATTAGTAAATATAGCTGGTAAAAAATATAAAAATAAAAATCGATGACCTACCTAATACGTGTACTCATAGACGTGTACCTAATTAAAACACCAGTCAGCCGTATATACATCTTAAAGTCCCTATCTCGCCATCAACAGGCACTTTACAACAGATATTGAATCACGAGGTTAGATATATAACCTACATATTTTGCAAATGCAAACTCTATACACAATACAAATTGATCTAAACCAGGCAGGTCAAATCCACTAACCCTAAAACTGGAACGTCGAGCGTGCACACCTGGATAGTAGTTTTGATAAACGGTTTTGTTTCTTTAAGACAGAATACAACAACTAACTGTTCTCATAGAACCGCAAATTCCTACCAGATCGCCCTTCAGATCAATTACTGCTCAACACAATGAAACAGACTGCTTCAGTGCGCATGTCCGGTTTCACTCAAACAAACGACAGTCAATCGCCGATTTAATCAACAGAAAATTTTACCGATTGCTACAGTATCCTGTTAGGGCCATCTTACCATCGCATATTACCAGCGATCAGTAATAACTTACATAAATAGTCGATAGTAAGATGCGATGGTAAGATGCGATGGTCGATGGTAAGATGCGATGGACCATCTACCATCGCATCTCACCATCGACCATTGCATCTTACCATCGCATCTTACCATCGACCATCGCATCTTACCATCGACCATCGCATCTTACCATCGACCATCGCATCCCTACCATCGACCATCGCATCTTACCATCGAATCTTACCATCGACCATATTACCATCGACCATCGCGTCTTACCATCGCATCTTACTATCGACCATCGACTTATGACACACGTGCTACGGCCACTCTTGGTATCGAACTTGACCAAGTTTTCCATTCCCGAATATTGCAAACAAGTGTTTGTGGGCGAGTGAGGAGTGCATACTTTGGAGGAAAACATGAAACATAAGTATACAAGCAAGGTTTTACGCAAGCGTAAAATAGCTGCCGAGAGACAAGAAGTTACATAATAATAGATCAAGTCACGGTGTTAAAACAATATTGAAAAAATCAAATGTTGTCACGGAGACATAAACACGCCACGACCGTTTTTCCTTACATTCTTCCCGATTTTTACCATCAGTTCTTCCTACAAGCATTTTATATCAATGTGGGCGACCTCGCTTCTTTCTGTTCAAAAACCTTGACATGCCTTACATATTGATTACAATTACCTTGTAATACGACGTGCTAGCAGTACACATCACCACGAGAAATACAATTGTTCACGTGTGCGTTAGAGTGTACATTACAACACATATAAACTGTTCACTGTTACCATGTGTAATTATAAGATTGCGTTATCAAAGTGAAAAATGTAAAGGAATAATATAAATCAATGAAAATTTAAAAAAAAAAAAAAAAAAGGGAAATCACCCTACCTTCCTGGGCACTAACACGGCGCCTCGACCAACTGCACTATTGAGACTTCTGAATGTTTCGTCGCTATTATACATATAATAGTAATGATTACATACCAATCGTGAACGCTCGGCCAATCCCGTCGTCATTCTTCGGGATCCCGCAAAGCAGTGTACGAGATGTTGCGAATGGATTACATGCTACATTTCAGTAGACTGTTTACGAAAATGTCATTTCAGCAAGTGAAATGGTAACCTTTCAACATTACAAAATACGTGTTTATACCATTCAAGTTTTTCAGAACCAGTTCTCTAGGAATTCAAGTCGTAAAGCATGCGTATTGCCACTTACATGAGTCACAGTCTGTTAACCATAGCCAGATATAAAAGTCATACAAGCAAAGTTTTACGCAAGCGTAAAATAGCTGCCGAGAGGAAATAGCATATATCTGGGTAGGGACTGGATACGAAGTTTAACATAATAACATATCAAGTCACGGGTGTTAAAACAATATTGAAAAAAATAATGTTGTCGTAAACACGCCACGACCGGTTTTTTTCTTACCAGACACATTCTTCCCGAGTTTTACCATCAGTTGTTCCGACCAAACATTTTGAATCAAGGTGGGCGACCTAGCTTCTCTCTGTTCAAATACCTTGATTTGCCTTACATACTGATTACAATTCAACTTTGGACCACGACGTGCTAGAAGTACACATCAGCACATAAATACAGGTGTTCACATGTAAGGGATGTGTGTGCGTTAACGTGTGCATTACAATAGACGTCTCACTGCTGCTATTTTAAGATTGCGTTATCAAAGTGAAAAACTCAAAGAAACTGTTCATTGCTACCTTAGCATTACATGTGCAATTATGAAAACCATATAGGCAGCGAATAAACCCATCGACTGGGTGTATAACACGGCGGTATTTACGATGATACCGCATTATAAATGGGTATTATTCCATAAAAAGGTATTATTCCATTAAAATACAGATTTGCACTTATTCCATTCCAATACTTGCGTTTCATTCGGTTTCATTATGCTCCGTAAAAAATCCCGGACGTGAAGATCCGGAAATATTGCCGCATTCTACACTTTAAATAGACTGCTCTACGAAAACGTCATTTGAGGCAATAAAACGGCAAGCTTTGAACATGGAAAAATATGTGTTTATACCATTCAACTTTTTTTAGACGGGTTCCCTAGGAATTGAAGTTGTAATGCATGCTTATTGTCGCCTACTGGATTCACAGTCTGTTAACCATAGACCTATTCTAAAGCCATATAAGAGACGAAGGCAGCTGAATAAAGGAAAGCGGACACATTTCACAATCAACTTTTAAATGACATTAATTGATTATAACTATGCATAAAACATGCAGTGCCTCACTTTTTAAGGTCAAGAATCCTTATATTTTACTAGTTGTCTGAGGGCCTAAAGAATCATTAAGAGCATGGGAGGAGGGAGGAGGTGGTGCAGGAGGGGTCTGGAATTTATCTAGTCAATCCATATACAGGGTATAGATCCAGGTTTTAAAAAGGTTGTCCGCAATTCGAGGTTGGTGAGTATATTTTCGAGGATTTATATAGGCGCGTGCCAAGCCACCCTTCCTCTCCCCCTGGAACCTACTCAAACCAGATACAGAAGGGTGACAATGCCAAGTTTGTTGTACAAACAAAAAAATATGCGTGTTTAGGCAGGGCTCTATATTTCAATTTGCATCCCTGGTTTAGGTACATGCCAGAACATATAAGGTAGGGTAGGTACGGATTTATTTATATATTATATATATATATATTATAGGAACATAGCATTTTACAAGGAAATCAGCATTGATTTCTATATTTTTCTGGTAAATTGAAAAAAAGAAGCTAGGTTTCACCAGAAAAAATAGGTAGGGTCGGGTTACCCTAAACACACTTTTACAAGGCCTAAGTTGAACGCTCAAATTAAATTAATTAGATTTGAACAAAGCAGGGTCTGTTCTCCCACACCCACAACCACCCACCCACCCAACATGGTTGAATAGTTTTCATTACACTCGTCTTAACATATTTATTAATGTAATATTTAATAAAATTGTCTCACTGACAAACCTGAGATTATATTGAGAGAGAGAGAGAGAGAGAGAGAGAGAGATAAAGGTGGGTGGAGAGAGAGAGAGGTGAGAGAAGAGGCCTAATGTACATTACGATTGATGCGATGGTCAATTGTAAGATGCGATGGTCGATGGTAAGATGCGATGGTAGATGGCAAGATGCGATGGTCGATTGTCCATCGCATCTGACTATCGACAATCGCATTTTACCACCGCATCTTTCTATCGACCGTCACATCTTACCATCGAACATCGCATCTTACCATCTGCTGTGTTCTATTTATAGCTGGAAATTTACACTGACCAATCGTTGTGTGTCTAACTAAATAATCGGTAAGTCCTCCTGGCAAAATGGACTGTCTATGAGGAATTTGTATTCATGGACGCATTTTCGTTGTTTCGGCTGTTTTCTTCTCTTTTTTTTGTTGGTGATGTTTGTTGTTGTTGCTGTTGATTTGGGTGTGGGGTTTGTTTAAACATTCTCATGGACACTCTCTTGTCCCTTTTTCTTTCAAATTTAAAAATAGCTTGTCTAAATGCCACATACAGCTTTATGTGGATTGTTCCTTGATTTTACAGGATGGCTTGCTTTCTTGCTGCCAAGATGTACATAAGACCCAGTTGCGTTCAAGTATTCCAAAAACGTATTATGTTTAAGTTTCGTTTGCATTCCGTTTGCATTCCGTTTGCATTTCATTTTTATAAATGCATTTTTTTTAAAAATGCAAATCATTTCTTCTTGAATGCATTCAGTGTTTATAAACGAAACTATACGTTCATTTAAATGCGCTGCACTGAACGCAACATAATGCGTGCGTTTAAATGAACGGAGAAAATGCAATTGCGTTCGTTCGTTCAGCGTTTACCCTTTTCTTACATCTCTCACGATTAAATGATGCCTGATATCCAGTCATGCGATTTTTATTACGAGTCGGCGACTTGTGTTTATGTGAGAATATTGAAGAATGGGTCCATTTGTTGACATTATTTAGTGATGCACATTGATGATTATTCTGCTTTTTCTAGGGAGTATGTTAGTTTCATCAAAAATGTAACATATATGCCATTATATAAAAAATATACCGGCTGTTTTTATCAACATTATTTTAGTTTTATATTGAAATAATGTTAAGTTTGTGCTGCACAATAACTATAATAGCTACCATTTTGAATCAGTAAAATTTAAAGTAAATGTGTAATCCTGCTTCAGCTATTCTAAAACACCATTTATACAGTGTAATTATTTATATTAAAATACTAAAAAACGCACATCGTTTAAATCGTGACTTTAATTATCAAATCAAAAGGATAATACTAGAAGTTATCCGAAATAGCGAACTGCATTTGCGTTCGTTTCGTTCGTTTCTTTCTTTGCGTTCGTTTTCAGCGTTTAGCGTTTTAAAAAATGCATTCATCGTTCATTTTTTAAAACGCTGCACGCTGAAAACGAATGCAACGAACGAAACGAACGAAACAAACGCATATGCATTTTTAAAATGTAGATCGTATACCGTTTATTCTGCGTCCGTTCTGCGTTCATTCTGCGTGCATTTTCCGTTCGTTCAGCGTTCGTCCTGCGTTCGTTCTGTATTTATTAAGATACTTAAACGCAACTGGATCTGGATCTATTTGGCCTAAAAATCAAACAGGTATTGCTATTTGTTCTTCAACTTTGCATGCAGATATATATCTGTTTCATGGATTATTTTTAAAGGGGGTACATCAGGCTTTTTCTAAACAATCTAAAAATTTAAAAATGTTCGAATTCATGATAAAAATTCAATCAAAACTATGGTGTTAGCACAATGTTGACAGAGTTTTTAATTTGAATTCGCGATATATTTTGTATGAAATTGATTTAAATTACTTAAATTAACCCTGGTGTGTAACCTAGGGTAGCCTATATTAAATTGCAGAATGAACTCAGTTGTAAATAAGGCCACGGTAATTTTTAGCCTCATTCATTATGTTTTGGCACTTCAGAATATAAAATATCATTATTTGTCAATTTTAAGCCAGACCCCTAATCCCCCAAGAAAAGTCTGATGTACCCCGTTTAAACTTTACATTATGTTTAGAGATAATGACAACGAGGCGATATCACTGCAGTGATAAAAGCAGGCACGATTAATAACAGTTAGGACCCTTTGTTATTAAAAAGTCATGAGTCATGTAATTTTGAGTTTTTACCTGCCGGTTTTCTTCGAAACAAGCATACTGTTGTTGACGTCAACATTTCAGAATCACCTCTGTACTTTGTATATTATTATTTGATGTTCCGTAATGTTAGATTTTGGTGGCGGCATAGCTTATGTGACACTATTTAGTATACATGTTTTAAATTCTACGAAAACACCTAAACATGCACAGGGAGTGACATAGACAGGAGTTGGGTATTCGCCTCCTTGAAGGAGGCATCAAAAGCAGAGTTTGGACATACGGGTTTTTTCCTTCTTCTAACTTGGATATATTATGCGGACCAGCGTTTGTATTGAGATCACGCCAATGGAGTTTTCATATGTACTGGTATTAGTTTTAATCTTATCAATTTGTGGTCGAGGTGGGACAGCTTTTTTTACGCAGCTCTTAATGTTGTTGACGAAAGACTTTTATATTCTGGATCATTCGCAGTCGTAACTATTCCGTTGATTGTATTCCAGTTTTATTGATCATTATTTTATGGAAACAAAATAAACGCCGTGATATTTGGTATTTTCAATGCTTCTTGTTTCGTCGTAATCACCACGATTACCGTCAAACATCTAGGAGTGCGATACTTATAGACTGTGAGCTAGTAGGAGAAACACTCGCCCCAAATACATGTTGTAGGGTATGATTTTCTGAAAGAACATATAATAAATTTCAAAATGAGACATGTGTGCCATTTGAGCGTTGGGGCTTTAGTGAGTTTTGGGGGAAAACACTGCGTTTTTAGACGAAAATCGCCGAAATCTGGAAGTATTTTAGAAAAAGAATGGAATATATAAGAACCAATTTGAATTGATGGAATCTTTCTCGGAACGAATCTCTACGTGTCCCACCATATATCTTATGGATCCGATACCTTTGGGTAAAAATGTTAAAAAATTGAATAAAATCGCTGATTTCTGTAATACATCGGGTATTTAATTAAAAATTAGAAATATATTTAATACACTATAAAAAATATATATTGTAACCTTTTTTGACAGGGTAAGGTCCAGTGATTAAGTAGAAAAAAGTCCCAAACCGCATGATGTTTGGAAATGCCTTAATTCTGGGGCGAAAAATATGTGTTTTTTTGACAAAAATCGCCGAAATCTGGAATTAATTTTTGAAATAAGTTTGAACATAAACTTATCAAACTGAAGCAATAGAATGTTGCACAGCATAAATAATCAAGTTTTTCCTGACATAATATATAACATATGTGCTCAAATATTGGCATTTTAGGGCAAAATGTTGGAAAAATACAAAAATCACTGATTTCTGTAATCCATTGGGGGTATTGGGTTAAAATATAGAAACAAATTTAATACAATTGAATAAGGACACATTGTAACATTTTCGGATAGACAAAGGTCCAATAATTAAGTAGAACCGTATGATGCTTGAAAATGCCTTAATTTTTAGGCGAAAAATGTGTATTTTTGTCAAAAATCGACGGAATCTGGATTTATTTTTGAAAATAGTTTTAACATAAACTTATCAAATTGAAGTAATATATACATATTCAGGTGTTTCCTGGCATCCCTGGAATTGTGTACACCCTATTTTTCTGAAAGGCCATTATGTGTAGAGCATTTTGGAACATGTACGTGTACCAACTGGCGACTTGGACTTTTCCACTTTACCGGCCTTTCGAATATGGTACATAGAGCTATATACAGTATACGTTAAAAATAGAGAAATAGCGTTGAGCGACCCTCTGCGTACGGCCACTGGGCCGGCCCACAGATTTTGCGACACAACGGGACCGGTGACCAGCCATTGGCAAAGGTCCCCAGTACACGTGGCACTTGGTCGCTAGTCCATATTAGGGGAAGGCTACCCGAGTTTGAGTCTCGAACATGGCACATAGAGCCATATACAGTTATATAGAAGAATATTGCGTTGAACGACCTTCGGCCGACGGCCACTGGGCCGACTTACAGAATGGGTGACACAACGGGACTAGTGGGCAGTCGTAGGCAAAGGTCCCGGCAACGCGTGGCATTCGATCGCTAGGCTGTATCAGGGGACAGGCTATCCGAGTTCTGGTCTCGAACCTCGTAACTCACCTAGAGCTATATACAGTATAGTTATATATGTATAGAGGGAAATAGCGTTGAGCGACCCTAGGCCGCCGGCAAATGTCCCCGCTATGCGTGGTACTCGGTCCCTAGGCCTTATCAGGATGAGGGCTACCCGAGTTCGAGTCTCGAACATGGCACATAGAGCTATATACAGTTATATAGAGGATATAGCGTTGAACGACCTTAGGCCAATAGCCGCTCGGCCGATCCACATATTTCGTGACACAACGGGACCGGTGTCCAGCCGTCGGCAACGGTCGTCGCTTCGCGTGGCACTCGGTCCCTAGGTCGTATCAGGGGGAAGGCTAACTGAGTTCGGGTCTGGAACATGCCACCTAGAGCTATATGGTAAATGTATTTGAGCGACCCGCAACCGACGGCCGTTGGGCCAACCCACAGGTTTTGTGACACAACGGGAATGGTGTTCAGCCGTCGGCAACGGTCCTCGCTACGCGTGGCACTCAGTCCCTAGGTCGTATCAGAGGGAAGTCTTCCAGAGTTTAGGTCTCGAACATGGCACCTAGAGCTATATACAGTATAGTTATATAGCGAGAAATAGCCTTGAGCGACCCATAGCCGACGGCCGCTGTGCCGACCCACATGTTTTGTGGCTCAACGGGAACGGTGGCCAGCCTCGGCAAAGGTCCCCGCTACGCGTGGCACTCGGTCGCTAGACCGTATCGGTGGAGGGCTACCTGAGTTCGGGCCTCGAAAATGGCACCTAAAGCTATATACAGTATAGTTATAGAGAAATAGCGTTGAGCGACCCTCGGCCGACGGCTGCTGGGCCGACCTACATATCTTGTGACACCACGGGAGCATCTGGGACGCCATTTTTGATTTCTTTTTATTGTGCTACACCTAAATTTCGGCTAGTATACATATGCATATTATACACTAATTAACATTTTGAAATATAGAAACCCTTACTTGCAGACGAACACCAGAAACCTATTTGCACTAAAAATAAGTTTTTTTGGTAATGAATGTGGTGTAAAGTAAATTACAAAATAGTTTCATTATGTTTGAAGCGCTTCTTAACTTATATTAATAAAAGTACATTAAGTTTTTTACATGGTTTTGATTAAATTTATATTCAACGTTTTTAATGTACATTGAAATTTTAATTGTAATGTAAGGTAACATAGTTTACATGCACGTTACTCACTAAAGCCCAACACTCAGAATTGATGGCACACATGTCTTATTTTGAAACTTATTGTATGTTTTTTTCAGAAAATCATACCCAACTCCATGGGAGAGGGGGTCTACAGCCAGCTCAAGAACTAGTACATGATGTGTTGTATTTGTTCGGGAGATTCTGTCATGTCATTTTTTAACAAATTCCCAAAAGGTATCAGCTAGAGCAGGCTTGTTTGCTTATAAAAGCAAATAAAATGTCAGCGTGCCATGCACTCCTTGAAAACATACGATGGATCAATGACAATATCGCCAGGTGAGAGTAGAAATGTACCATAGAAGAAAGACGGCATTGTTTTCTCTCATCTGACGATATGTCGTTGTAACATGTATGTTTAAATTACTTTTTGAAGAAATAAATCCAGATTTCGTTTATGTTTTATTAAAAACACAGTTTCTTCCAACAAAATAAAGCAGCATTTACCATCTTCTTATGGGTTTTCTGGTATTGTTATTGAACATTGGACTGCAGAAATGTTTTAATTTTTTTCCCCGTTCTTTCTATGCACTTTTAATATTTTCCCAATACCTCAATGCATTACAGAAATCTGGGACTTTAGTCATTTTTTCAACATTTTGCGCTGAAATATAAATACTTGAGCATATTGTTATATCTAATACAATAAATGACTTGGATATGTATAGTGTGTATCATTTTATTGCTTCAATTTGATAAGTTTATGTTTAAACTATTTTCAAAAGATAATTCCAGATTCCGTCGATTTTTGACGGAAATACACATTTTCCGCCTGAAAATTAAGGCAATATTGCATCATATGGTTCAGGATTTTTTTCTACCTAATTATTGGACCTTTGTCTATCCAAAATGTTACAATATGTCTTAAAAAGTATTCTATTGTATTAAATATTTTTTCTAAATGTTAACCCATTACTCCAATGGATTACAGAAATCAGTGATTTTTGTCATTTTTTCCAACATTTTGCCCTAAAATGCCAATATTTGAGCACATATGTTATATATGATGCCAGGAAAAACTTGAATATGTATGCTGTGCAACATTCTATTGCTTCAATTTGATAAGTTTATGTAACTAATTTTAAAAAATAATTCCAGATTCCGTCGATTTTTGACTAAAATACACATTTTTCGCCCCAAAATTAAGGCAATTCCAAACATCATGCGGTTTGGAACTTTCTTCTATTTAATCACTGGACCTTACCCTGTCCAAAAAGGTTACAATATTTCTTTTTTCTATTGTATTAGGTATATTTCTATTTTTTAGTTAAATACACCCCCAATGTATTACAGAAATCAGCGATTTTATTCCATTTTTTAAAATGTTTACCCAAAATCTCAATATTTAAGCATCGGATCCATAAATTATATGGTGGGACATTCTTTTTCTAAAAAATACTTCCAGGTTTCGGCGATTTTCGTCTAAAAACGCAACGTTTTCCCCCAAAACTCACTAAAGCCCCGGGGCACACACGTCTCATTTTGAAACTTAATGTATGTTCTTTCAGAAAATCATACCCTACCAAATTCCCCCGGGGTGGGGGGTGGGGGTGGCGGGGAGGTGGAGGGGGCTCTTCAGCCAGAACTATTATCTGCAGATATTGGTATCCAGTTTTGGTTTGGTGGAATCGGGTCAATCGTCAAACCAGTACTCTCAGGTAGGTCAAACCTTTTCCAAACTTTTACACATTCGTTTCCTTTGTCTTACTACATCTCAACAAGAGCGTCATTTCAAAGGACGAGCCTGTTCAATACAAAAAGGGTCGCAACTGAGAAGATTCGGATTGAATATGTAGGAAGTTTGTAGTACTCTGTGATATTAATTAAAAGCGTGTTGAAAGCAAGTTATTCCGTCACACTCGAACATATGCAACGTCAACAAAAAAAGTAAAATTTAACAGATTTGGCATTCTTCTATGCAAATGCTATATTCCTTTGCCTTTATCACTAGACTTGAAACACAAACAATGTGTGGTGTGTATATTTTACAACATATGTTGTAATATTTATTTTAATCTCTCTCCCATACCTCGTGAAGCTTCTTTAAATTTTGATTATTGTATGAGTGATATTGCATGATTCATTGAATTGGATTGTATAGTCGCACCAACAGCTAAGGTCATATGGCGACTTTCCAGCTTCCACTGGTGGAGGAAGACCCCAATGCCCCTCCGGGCAATATTTGTGCACGGGCGGGCACCTGGGTAGAACCATCGACATTCCGCAAGCTAGCTGGATAGCTTCCTCACATAAAGATCCCTAGGCCCCTGAGGGATCGAACCTACAGCGGTGAGGGGCAAGTGATTTCAAGTCAGAGACTCTAACCACTTGGCCACGTACTCCCCGTATGAGTGATATAAAACAACTGCTAAATATTGCATTTGTACATGACATTTAATATCTAGTTACTGTTATTTTGGTTTGCTTTTAGATTATCAAATCCAAAAATGACAGCTATTGTTTATCAACATATTTATTTGTTTTCTATATACTCACTTAGATACAATTTGGATTTCATGATTATTTCTGAGCAAATTCCTCTCAAGCCATTGAACTTGATATGGATGATGTCTCAGTTACTACTCGTTGACTTAATCCACCAGTTACATTGCCACGACCTTTAAAAGCATATCTAGTGTTTTTATAATATTTCATTAAAGTAATATCCATGGAAGTCAAAATTGTTAGTTTTTCAGGTGTATGCATGCTTATTGCCTCTCTGCTGGGGTTTGCAACACAATTCCTTAACCATATTAATAAAAATCAAGACATTCGTAAAAATACTGTATCTGAAAAAAAAGCAGCAAATGTTTAGATAACGATAACGACACTCATGAGATGAAGTTTGACATTCACCTAATAAAGACTGCTGCCCCAGAACATGAATGTCTTGTTAAAGGTAACGACAATCATGAGCTGAATTATGATAATTGCCTAACAAAGGCTGCTGCCCCAGAACATGAATGTCTAATTAACGGTAACGACACTCATGAGTTGAAGTAAGATACTCACCTTACAAAGACTGCTGCCCCAGAAAATGAATGTCTAGTTAACGGTAACGACATTCATTAGTTAAAGTATAATACTCACCTAATAGAGGCTGCTGCCCCAGAACATGAATGTCTAGTTAACGGTAACGACAATCATGAGCTGAAGCATGATACTCACCTAACAGAAGCTGCTGCCCCAGAACATGAATGTCTAGTCAACGGTAACGACATTCATTAGTTGAAGTATGATACTCACCTGCCCAGAAGATGAATATCTAGTTAACGGTAACGACATTCATGATTTGAAGTATGATACTCACCTAACAGAGGCTGCTGCCCCAGAACATGAATGTCTAGTTAACGGTAACGACACTCATTAGTTGAAGTATGATACTCACCTAACAGAGGCTGCAGTCCCAGAACATGAATGTCTAGTTAACGGTAACGACACTCATTAGTTGAAGTATGATACTTACCTAACAGAGGCTGCAGTTCCAGAACATGAATGTCTAGTTAACGGTAACGACATTCATTAGCTGAAGTATGATACTCACATAACAGAGACTGCTGCCCCAGAACATGAATGTCTGGTTAACGGTAACGACATTCATGAGTTGAAGTATGATACTCACCTAACAGAGGCTGCTGCCCCAGAACATGAATGTCTAGTTAACGGTAACGACACTCATTAGTTGAAGTATGATACTCAACTAACAGAGGCTGCTGTCCCAGAACATGAATGTTTAGTTAACGGTAATGACACTCATTTGTTGAAGTATGATACTCACCTAACAGAGGCTGCAGTCCCAGAACGTGAATGTCTAGTTAACGTTAACGACACTCATTAGTTGAAGTATGATATTTACCTAACAGAGACTGCTGCCTCAGAACATGAATGTCTGGTTAACGGTAACGACATTCATGAGTTGAAGTATGATACTCACCTAACAGAAGCTGCTGCCCCAGAACATGAATGTCTAGTTAACGGTAACGACACTCATAAGTTGAAGTATGATACTCACCTAACAGAGGCTGCTTCCCCAGAACATGAATGTCTAGTTAACGGTAACGATACTCATTAGTTGAAGTATGATACTCATCTAACAGAGGCTGCAGTCCCAGAACATGAATGTCTAGTTAACAGTAACGACATTCATGAGTTGAAATGTGATACTCACCTAACAGAGGCTGCTGCCCCAGGACATGAATGTCTAGTTAACGGTAACGACACTCATTAGTTGAAGTATGATACTCACCTAACAGAGGCTGCAGTCACAGAGCATGCATTTCTAACTAACGGTAACGACACTCATTAGTTGAAGTATGATACTCACCTAACAGAGGCTGCAGTCCCAGAGCATGAATGTCTAGTTAACGGTAACGACACTCATTAGTTGAAGTATGATACTCACCTAACAGAGGCTGCAGTCCCAGTGCATGAATGTCTAGTTAACGGTAACGACACTCATTAGTTGAAGTATGATACTCATCTAACAGAGGCTGCAGTCCCAGAGCATGAATGTCTAGTGAACGGTAACGACACTCATTAGTTGAAGTATGATACTCACCTAACATAGGCTGCAGTCCCAGAACATGAATGTCTGGCTAACGGTAACGACAATCATGAGCTGAAGACGATACTCACCTAACAGAGACTGCTGCCCCAGAGTATGAAGGTTTGGTTAGAAGCTGTTGAAATGCTCAATCATGCATATAGGTGTTAATTTCCTATATACTATAAAGCCAAGTTAAAGAAAGCTTCGTATTTTGCACAATTCAAGAAGTAATTTGGAAAGCTAAATAGATATATGAAGTATATCAATCAAAACGAACACAATTGCCATTGTTCCACCCAAATTATTTCTTAAGAACCGGTAAAATATCTTCAATACAGTTTTATTTTCGTTATTGCTTTGTGCATCTGAAAATTTAGAATTAGGTTAATCAATGAGTGCTTTATGAATATGACAGTGTGTTGTGACATGTGCCATTATATATAAATAACATAATACATATTCTAGTAGATATATTCACCGATTCATTTGCGCAAAACGTGCTGGTCATGGGAAAAAGCAATATTTATTTTGTTTTTGTGATGTCTTTTCTTGCCTTTTATTCATCTTTAAACTTGTCCTTTGTTTCTGTGTGTGTGTTTTTGTTGACTGTTGTCCTTGAATGTTATTTTTCCTGTTCGAATTGTATGTCTACTTTTGCTGTGACGTCAGATCTTTTCATTAGAAATACATTGATTCCAAGATGATGCGATTGCGAGGAGTAACATTTAAAAAAAATACTGTCCTACAATGACGTCAATCCAGGATGCGACATTACAACAGCGAACGACAGCGTGAAAATTTAAATAGCTGTCTACGGGAATTTAACACTGGGGACTGACATGAGGTATAATAAAGAAATATGGCATTATTCTGTGACAATGTGCTATATAAATAAGACATTGTATTGTGGAATGTGCTTTAGAAGATGACATTGAGCTGTTATAATGTTCAATAGAAATATGACGTTGTGTTGTGATTTGTTAGAGAATATGTCGAGCAGACCTCAGTTTTAAGTCTCATCCGAAGAACTGGTTAGGTAGGCCATATTTTTTAAATATTTCGGTAATTAACATACATTCGTTTCCGGCTGGGATTGAACGCGCAATCCCTGGGATACTTAAGTGGCAGGCTAACCATTACATCATGGTTGTGACATTGTATTATGACATGTGACACTGCATTGTGACATATTTACAAGTTAATATATGGCGGAGCAGTGCCTTTCACTAGTAATGATCAAAAACATTATTTATTTTTTTTGCAAAATAATTCTGATAATTTTCTACCGTTGGATTGAAAATAACATAAATAAGAAAATGAGTCGTAGTTGATTGAAATCGGTCAAATAAAAACTAATGGACAGCTAACATTTGTAATTTTACCATGTCGAGTCTATGATGACGTCCGTATTAACATTGGTGACGTCACCGTCTTCAAGATTCAGGACCATTATCAATGTGTGGCCCTACTGTGTCATGTGCTGTGCGAGTGCCGAAATCTACGGTGTCCTGTTAGTGCCATGTTACCATCGCATCTTACCATCGACCATCGACCTAGGTCGATGTCGATTGTAAGATGCGATGGTCGATGGTAAGATGCGATGTCTTACCATAAACCATCGCATCTTACCATCGACCATCGCATCTTACCATCTTACCATCGACCATCGCATCTTACCATCGCATCTTACCATCGACCATCGCATCTTACCATCGCATCATACCATCGACCATCGCATCTTTCCATCGCATCTTACCATCGAACATCGCATCTTACCATCGACCATCGACCTAGGTAAGATGCGATGGTAACAGGGCCCTAACAGGACACCGTAGAAATCCGATAATCAGTCGAGAGACTTCATAATACAAAATGTTTAATAGCACATGTGTTACTATATTTAAGTAGATCTAGACATGTAATAACCCATTGTAATGTGACATGTTCTATAGAAATAAGACATATATCTAGTACTTGGACATGTGCTACGGATATGGCAAGTAGATCTATTAGAAAAACAAGAGGCCCAAGGGGGTCTGTATCGCTCTACTGGTTATATGGTGTCCATGGAGGGGTGGAGTGGGGATAGAAGGACTGTGTGTCAGATATGGCAGTATCAAACTAGATGTTTTATATAACTGTCTTTAATTACCAAGATATAGTGGGAGTGATGTATTTGGCTCAAGTTTGGCTAGCTTTAAAACAAATCAAACTTTCGTTAATATAACCAAGTTTGATGTATGACATGTGACCCATTTGAACAAACTTGATAGAGCATAAGCAGAGTGTAAATATAAAATATTAAACCGTTGGCTCTTGTAATATCAGAGAAGACGGTTTTTTTCAGTTTTTCCCTATGTAACTATATGTAAAACATGTGACCCCTGTGGTGGTGCCAAGTTTGACCCCATGGTCACCATTCAAACAAACATGGTATAGGACCATAAGCTGAGTGTAAATACAAAATATTTAACCTTTCACTCTCGTAGTTTCGGAGAAAAAGATTTTTAAAGTGTATATATATATATATAAGTCTATGTAAAACTGTGACCCGTGGGGCGGGACCAAATCAGACCCCAGGGTCACCATTTGAACAAACTCTTTAGAAGAATATAAGCTGATAATAAATACAAAATATTAAACCTTTATCTCTTATAGTTTCAGGAAAGAAGATTTTTTTAAGTGTTTCCATATATCAGTCAATGTAAAACTGTGACCCTTGGGGCGGGGCCAAATTTAACCACAGGGTCACAATTCGAAGAAACTTGGTAGAGGACAATTTGTCACCAGGATCACCATTTGAAAAAAACTGGTAAAGGACCATAAGCTTATAGTAAATGCAAAATAGTAAACCTCTGGCTCTTGTAGTTTCAGAGAAGAAGATTTTCCCCCTATATAAGTCTATGTAAAACTGTGAACCCGGGGCGGGGCCAAATTTGACCCCAGGGTCACCATTTGAACAAACTTAGTAGAAAACCATAAGCTGATGCTGCATGTAATACATGAGAGCTCTGTGCCTTGTGGTTACAGAGAAGAAGATGTTTTAAAGTGTTTTCCTATATAAGTCTATGAAAATAAGTATAAAAGGCGAACAGGAAATGCAGCTTTCACAGAACATGGTAACAGTCAGTGTCCATAAATTGAGTAATTATTAAGCAATCTTGATAAAAACCTGTTCAGAATGCTTATAGAAAAAATATCTAAGTCAAGTCCAATAACCAGCCAGATCGTCCCATTACAACCAGAGTCATGGCCCTTTGAGCGTTAAATTTGATTTTTGTGTGGCTACGTAGCATGGCAGACACTTAGGGATCACTTTGTCCGTCGACCTCCGCCACACTTTAATCCGGCCATAACTTGAAAAATATTTGATCTATGTTCATAAAACTTTTCACACGTCTTTATCTTACCGTAACGAATGTCGTTATATGTGTCCAATAACTCTGACTTTCATTTCCGCAGAGTTATGCCCATTTTCATTAAACCTTAACCTGCAACTTAACCAAGCTCATAACTGGCATTGACTTGAAAAGTAATTTACCTATGTTCATGAAATTCCACATACATCTTCCTCTCTCTCCCCTAAGGAATGTCTTTATATACTGAAAGGAAAAAGAAACGCGGCATTGGAATTTCCGCTATATATTTTATGTACAATATGCTGCTGTTAATCGAATGGTACATGGCTACGTAAGACCTTTCCTTTCGGAAAAAATACTAAAACAACACGTAACACAGCAAATGGTATTCATGCAACGTTCATTATTGACAGAGTACGCGTTTGGCGCAAACTTAGAATGCAAAATTTGCAAACTCTTTACGTTAAATACAGTACTGAACTGGCTCAATTTTTTAAAGAGGAACTTCAACATTTATGAATTTCTTGTTACAACGTGTACTGTGATTAAAACGTCTACAACATCACAGTTGTGTCCTTTCTCTAACTAACTGCAACTCTTTTTTTTACAAAACATCTTGGGATTTCCTTGAAATATATATGGAATTAAGTGTGCAGTATATACATTATATAGCGGAAATTCGCGTGTCGCGTTTCTTTTTTCTTTCAGTATACATGTCCAATAACTATGACTTTCATTTTGGCAGATTTATGCCATTTTTAGCTCGACTTTTCGCAGAAAAGGCAAGCTATTATACTCGCTAAGCTCATACTAGTATCTCAGAAACTGCAATACGCTTCAAAGCAGGGCAGCAGACATTGTTGTTGGTTTAATATCTTCAGTATAGCCAAGACCAGTAATTTAAAACAATAAAATACATAAGTTAGCCAGGTTGGTTTTTATTCTCGCTCATGTTTTGTGAACCCTATGGAAAATACAAAATTCATACACTATCTAGCTGAATATGCGTTGCTTCGGTCAAACAATTCTGAAATTTGAATGAAACCTCATATCAACATGGGATTTTCTGTATCATCTGTCTTTTACACTGCAGATGTCTGCTAAAGCAAAGAAAAACCTATTTTTTTCAAATTAAAAATTGCCTAAAATTGAGAAAAAATAGAATTATTTTCTGTTTTGCTTTTGTCTCTAGGTCCGTGAGCTTTCAGGGGAGATAATAGGGGTGTGAGACCTGAAGTGTGTCTGACGTCGTGGCGGTTCTATGTCCATCTGAATATTTTTTACTAACTTGATTGCAATGTTATGTGATAAAAAGGATCTTAAACTCGTTCCCAATCCATTTATGAAACGAGTTATGATTTTTTTTTAATTTTAACTCGCCAAAAGGCTCGTTAAAATTAAAATAATTCATAACTCGTTTCATAAATCTTATATGAAATGGGAACTCGTTTAAGGTCCCCTTTATCTGAATACACTTTCTTAAATAACCTTTATACCAATCATTAACATGGTATATGTATTATACATGGTAAGCATACATGTTTATAATTATAGTAAATCGTGTGACATTATTTCATTATTGTTAATGATATGTAAACTGAATGAGTCAAAATAAAATGAAAAAACTATTCACACGCCCGAAATATAGTAAAATACTACATGGCTACTTTTTGTTTAAATAATGAATATCTAGGAGAAAATAAGTTAACATTTTAAAACATCCACAAAACCATCGAAAAACTAGCGAATCTAGCAAACATAACATCGACAAACTGGTGCGTAACTTCAACAAGCCAGCACATATACATCTACAAACTTGTCTAGATTTCAGTGAAATGAGCATTTACGACAACTATAGATAACTATTTCAGTACATACTACTACAGTATATCATTTCACAAAGTCCAGTATAAAGGATACGTCATTTAGACGAAGCTATTTAGAAGAAATTTAATAACATCATGTTCCGTACATTTTTCGCCATGACTAATTTAATGAATAGAAAAATCATATAAAACATAAAGCAACAAGTCATCAAAGTTGTTAGGGTTTAAAGCAGTGAAGAAAAAGTAAATGAAATTGTGAAACGAATTATCGTAAATTACTGAATTTGTTTACATTTTCAATATCAATTCAATCCCGTGATACAACTGAACCCGTTTACAAACTAGCGTGTTCTACAAACTCAAAGTCGATTCGCACTTTACCTACAGTGTTACCGGTACCGTAATAGCATTTGAAATGGTTTTGGTGGAACGAAACTTGTTGTGTAGTAAGCTTATATCAGAAGGAAGTTTGGGGTTGCATATAGGGTCACTGGGGTCAAGGTCAAGGCCATTGTCACTAAAAGTATAAAATTAGAAAAATGGTTTCCGCTCATTAACTTTAGTTGAGAATAAGATATTGGAACGAAATTTGCCTTTTGTTACTTCATTTTCATCTTACCGGTACGATACTAACATTTCAAATTGAAAACCTGGTTTTCGAGGAATTGCCACGTTTCTTGTCTTTGCGTGTATTTGGTTGACTGTGGCCCTTGAATGCTACATTTCCTTCCATCTTTTAAATCTACTTTAAGTCTGCAACCTAATCGAGCTCATAACTTGGCAAAATATTAACCTACGGCCATAAAACGTTGGACAGTTCTTCCTCATCAACTACTGAAATGCCATTGACATGTTCAATAACTCTGAAATTAATTGTGGCAGAGTTATGCCCTTTTCATAAAATTTTAACCTGCAACCTAACTTAGCTCATAACTTGGCAAATATTGACATATGGATCTTTATACAGTTCTTCCTTGTCAATTATTCGATGCAAAGTAACGCCCATTTTCATAAAACTAAACAAAATTCATGATGAATTTCACCCAGTCTTCAAACTGTCTATGCTTAAATAATAACACGACAGGCGACCCAAGTATTCCGTGGAACACCGTTCTAGTTTTAAAAAAACATCTCATCATTTCATCATTTATTAGGTTGCTGCCTGTTTATGCGTTATGACCATCTTCAACACTTGTATAAATGTTTTTCAAGCCTCATTCATTTATCATCATTAATTATTTCACACAAACATTCTGAAAGTTGAAAGGCTCAAGTAAAACCGATTATGACAAAAGTTTCATACTTATTTATTTAAGATACCATCACTGGATGATGAAAACTGTAATCATATCAACGAATTAAATTGGTATAGAGAAACACATCAATCTTGAAGTTGATATCAAGCATTACTATTAGCAAGCATTACTACTGACACCCAGATTTATTTTGACTTTAAAGATGATTGATTAAATACAAGTACCTAAAATATGAAGTTTTCGATTGTTCTTCGTTATTTTACCATATGTTTGCAATATAGTCAATAATTATCAATATGCAGAAAACATTTGCTTTTAACTATTCAAATAATTATTAAAATGATTTAAACGCATGCAAGCTAACAGCACCGCCGCGATTGTTAAACAAAATCAAGATCGCCATGATTTACACATAGACTTGTTTATGTAAATGTTGTGATATTTGTACCAGTTTACCCGAGAAGCTTGCCAGATATGTGAATATTTTATGAGATGAAGAAGAAGAAGAAGAAGAAGAAGAAGAAGAAGAAGAAGAAGGAAACGAAGAACTTGTTATAACAATGTTCATTATGTAAGCACAACTCCATAGTTGTTCATCAGATAAAAACAACTTTACAAATACAATGTTAACACAACATAAACAGGATTAGTGCAAATTCACAGCTGGCATTGTCCTAGTTCAAAGTCTGGAAGTGGTCCTTGTCTAAAGTCTGGAAGTTGTCCCTGTCCATAGCATGAAATTGGTCCTAGTCAATTGCCAGGTATTTGTCTCTGACTTTGCCAAGGCCCGTGCATTGGAGTTGGTCCTAAGATCAAGGTTCCAACACAATTTTGTTCTCCTGTAGGTGCAGGATAATTCTGATAAAAGCCAGCATGTTGAAAACCTGACTGGGACCAGGTGGCTGATGGCCAGTTTAATGCTTCTTTCCATTTCTAATGGGTGTAATATAAAGATATTAATAGATATAATAACCTCCTGGAAACGAAGTAATTCCGTTTTATATTGGTATGTATATACTTAAGAAATAGAACATCGTTTACTATGAATTATCGTTTAATATATCACGGTTTGGAGTTCAAGTGTAAACAATAATTTCACGAGCCAGATAATTCACCGTAAACGATGTTCTATTTCTATTCTAATACCCCTAAAATGTAAAAATAACGCACACATCTGAATTCTTTCGCACTGTTTTGCTTACTCTCCTAACGTTGCATACGTTACAATGCGTAATGCGCAATGCGCAATGCTTATTCTCCTAACGTTGCAAACATTACAGTGATATATCGTTCAATATAACGAGATATTTTAAACTAGGCTATATAGTGCGGGTGTATTAGAATTTTAAATAATCTGTAAAAATGGATCAAATGTAACAAATGGCTATAAATTAAGTAATACTGTATGGATTTTCTTAACCTATATATATTTTTAATGAGAAATATGTACGTAAAACAAAACTATAATATTTATTTACCAGTCAATAAAGAAAACTGGTAGAGAGGCTGTATAAAAATAGTATGAAATGGGAAATATATACAGGTGGACCGAACATTCGTGCAAAAGGTAAATAACGTCTATAGCCACCTCGCTTCTCCCAACTCATGGAGTATACCAACATACCGATCGTTCGCTATGGGATGCTAGTCCATTCTACGAGCAGAAGATGCTGCCGATGTTGCAACGTGAATTATTGCGTCATTTTAAATAATGTTATGCAACAACATGATGTACGACGTCTAGACTGTTCTGCGATGTTTCCGGACCACTCCTGAATTTAGCATATGTGGAACGTCCTATGTAGGGCTGTATCGTCTCCTGTGACGCAAGACTCCAGCGGCGACCTCTGCTTGAAGAATGCACCAGGATCCTACAAAAAACGATCCGGAAAATGGTATAGTTCATGCGCAGACGACTAATCCAGTGCCGAGAGATGCGATGTGGTTTTACGCATTGTAGACCTTTTGCACGATTTTTTGGGCAACCTATGTTGACTTATTCAGCCTCTGTATCAGTTTTCGTTATTGACTGGTAACTGAATATTATTGTTATGGTGTTTCGTATTGTTGTGATTTTTCTAACATGTTGTTGATTAAAGTGATATATTGTTTAAGACATTCCATAACGTATTATTTGTTTTATAACCAGTTATTACCCCTGGTCCATTTTTTATTTACCGAATACATATTTGACGCATAAACCTTTATACAGAGGCACACTAACTATATTGCATGAGTAAGCCTGTACAATCCTACAGAGGGATGCAAAAAGTGTATAATAAGTGTGTAATAATAAATATACTTTCACGAACGGGCATCTATTTTCTAACAAAAGGAGCACAAACGGGCGCATAGGTCTATATACGGACGGAGTTAATACGTCTGTACGAGCTAACCTACCGTTTAGGTGTTTAGGAGCTACTGACATTAGGGTTAGGAGCTTTTTTGCTTCCTTGTTTACAAAGATTTTCCAATATGTTGTTCTTGGTTCACAACAAAATGTCCAGTATAATTAAAAACTGTACCTAAATAGTTGAAATCATTTACTACCTCTATATTCTCTCCATTATAATGCCAAGATTCATTGTTTAATAAACCACCTTTTTTTCTAAAAACCATAATCTTTATTTTAACAGTATTCACCTCTTATCCCCATTTGTTACAATAGTCAGAAAGTAAATTAATATATTTTTGTAATTCTTCAGATGATTTCCCCATGATAACCATATCGTCCGCAAATAATAGTAATATAAGTACAATATCATCAATTTCTAAACCAGTATTAATATCATTTTGTAAATATAGTTCTAGGTCCCAAATAAAAAAGAAAACAATATCGGCGAGTTTATCTCCCCTTGACTTAACCCAATCGCATATTCGAAAAAATCTGAATAATTTTCACATTGTCTTACTCATGATTTGACTTATCATTCAGATATTTTTTGAACAGTATTTAGTAAGACAAACAATGCATCAGTGGTTGAGCGCTCTTTCCTAAATCCAAATTGCGCATCAGATTAAACATGGTTATTATCACATGGTTATCATAGAGGGGTGATATTATTTTGAATTTGTATACCCAGGCACCTGGTTATCATTGATGCATGTTTGAAGATGTCAACCTACATGGTTATCATTGAGGTGCGATATTACACTAGGATGGCCTGGATGCAATATAATAGTTTTGAGTTGTACACCAACCTGAGTATCGTTCAGACAAGATACTGTTATGATTTGTGTTATGAGTTGTGTTATGAGTTTTACAAACTGTATTAGTTTGATTAGATACTGTATTAGTTTGATATAGTTTTGCATTCAATGTATCAGATATAGGTTCCTCGGTGCATGCTTAGTATCATTTACATAGCACAGGCATGCCTACTAAATAAGTTATGACTGTCATAGCACGGGCAAGCCTGCTAAATGATTTATGACTGTTGATGGCGAAAGTTCACTGGTGAGAGTTCGCTGGGATGCAGCATCTAGGTTAAAGCTTAGCTTATTCAATAATATTCATCAGATTAAAGCCCCTACACAAAGGGCCAAAGCATGCATTGAGTCAGTTATTAGGTAGGACTTTGGGTGTTATTTAGGACTTAGATTGGATTTTATTTTTCTTCATTATCATCGTTAAGATTGTGTTTGATATTATCATTGCTGTTATAAAATGAAATAGTGTTATAAACGTAGAAAATAAAAGTGTGTCACCAAACAGTGGATTTATGTGTGATTTAAACTTCCAACTTTGAGGATACAACGATATATCTATATATAATAAATATAACACGTTTTCCCAACAATATGAAGTTATTAGTTGTATACCTACCTTGTTGTCATTGAAGCAAGGATTCGTCCTTGCGCGGGCTATGAACGTTCAATAAAGTTGTAAATTAGTAAAAACTTTGCATATGAACAAAACATACCTATATTAATGTTATTTGTGCATTATTTAATTCAGACAAGCTTTTCAACATAATGAAAATATACTGTAGTTTACCTTACACCCCTTGCGTTACTAAAACATCATAACTACAATTAAATATAACTAGACCTTAAGTCGTCCATAGGCGCCCCAACCCATACACGCACACCTTAGAGAAATTTTGAAGGGTATATTTACCTAAAATGGTATGGCATTTGCTACAAAACAAATTATAGTTGTCAACTGAGTGTGGGGACATAAGGGCGTGACCTGCATTCGAAATACCTTACCATTATTTTGTTTTGAACTATAACTTAAATACTCAAAATTGGTTTACAGGTATGTATAGTTTATATTATTTATCAAACATGTTAAAAATCAAATACAATAAAACATTTCCCAAAGACAATGCAGTCTATGTTACCTATTATAAACGAGAAATTTACGTTACCCTTTAAAGTTATTTCTGAAATTGAATGTTTTTAGAAATAAAGGCACTAGTTCTTTACTTTAACAATGACTATATTAATAATAAAATGTTAGTCACTAAATGAATATATAAATGAGTGAATAAATAAATAAACAAATAAATTAAAACTATATTAAACGAATTAATATTCTAACACGACCTGCGCAGTCTTTCATATACACAAAAATGAGAGACAACTGTATGTTTATTCTACGATAAAATACAGCTGTTCCATTAATTCCACGCGTATATTTCATCCGTTGGAAGCGCTACGTTATATGACGTCATTTGGTAAATATACGTCACGAAGACAAACTCAACAGTAATTTTAATGAAATGTTAATTACAACAAACTTGCCATGCTCCCAAAACCTTGCACACCCACGATATAAACCCATCATATGCATCAGTACACATAACATTAATAAGCACCTTGACGTCATACAGTGCAAGCTATATGATGTAAGCAATTACTTAATTGTTTGTCGCATGACTACTAGTGTATTTAAACATATTGTAGCACGCAAAACGTTGCATACAGGGGCGCCCAATGGAACAGCCTGTAAACAATGCA
This sequence comes from Cyrtodaria siliqua, assembly GCA_037043455.1. NCBI lineage: Eukaryota > Metazoa > Mollusca > Bivalvia > Adapedonta > Hiatellidae > Cyrtodaria > Cyrtodaria siliqua. Next base: position 34,500 of record JAWPHD010014282.1, on the reverse strand, counting down.
GCCTGATTACCTTGTCCTCCGAGATATTATAGATAGATAGATAGATACTTTTATTGACTTAAACTATTACAGTTTTTCATCATTACAAATATATGATAATTATAATATACACACACGTGACAGATATTAACATTGCAAATACAACAAAATAATCACTAAGTTTTTGTTTTGTTTCATACATATTTAAACAATCAAAAACATACATATATTATGGTATGTCAATGATAAACGAGGATGTTCTAAAATAAGATATCTAGTGTTTTTTGTTGTTTTTTTGGGGGGGGTTTTCAGTCTGTTAAAATGGATGTAGATAGCCTTAATACAAGTGCATCGGAAATGAATTTACTTAAACTAAGAATAATCTTTTTGTTTAATGACTGCAACAATTCTACAAATTTAAACATGCTTGGTCTAGTTGTGTAATATTTAGGAATATATTTGTTTCTAATGTTAGAGTAAGTAGTACAAATCAAAATAAAATGGTACTCGTCTTCAATAGCGTTTGTGTTACAAATTTCGCACACTCTTTCGTTTCTCTCTGTTCTACCTCTTGAGTATCTCCCTGTCTCTATTCTTAAACAATGAGCGGATAATCTTATTCTTGTTATACAACTTCTTAATTGTTTGGAGCATAATGTTTCTAGATATGTTTCAAAATCAAAATTCTCTTTCACCACCTTATATAGTGTTAAAACTCTACTGCCTTCTATATCAGATCTCCATTGTTGCATGAAATTATCTATTAATCTTTGTTTAAATATTAAAGGAAATAGTTTAAAACTAACACTCATTGGATTATCCCAGACATTATTAAAACCGTTACTGTTTAGGATAAACTTTATATTAGTTGGCCAATTCTTCGCGCCCTTATTACAGTTAGATAACAAATCCTTATATATTGCTTTTAGTATAATGTTCTCTGTAGACAATAGTTTATACCAATATTTGATCATTTTTACATATCTATTAATGTATAAGGGGTAACGAGAGAGCTCTCCGTAAATACCAGCATTACTTGTGGTAAGTTTAACACCTAAAATAATTTTACAAAATTTTAACTGTATTCTCTCAATATCTTTTGATTTTGTAATCCCCCATATTTCACTTCCATAATTTAATATTGATGCCACAAAAGCATCGAAAAGCTGAAGAGATAATTTTGATTTCAATTCATATTTTCGTATATTAACCAAGAGTATATTCATTGCTTTTAAGGCTTTTCCACAAAGACATTGTTGGTTTAACGAAAAGGAGCCAGTATAATTAAGAACCACACCTAAATAATTAAAATCATCGACGACATCTAATAAACTTCCATTATAATACCACCTTTCACATTCTTTAATTCTACCCCTTTTACGAAATACATCTATTTTTGTCTTTTCAGTATTACTTCAAGACCCCAGGATTCACGGTATTCATAGAGTCTATTAAGACATTGCTGAAGGTCATCTGGGCTTGATCCCAATACAGCCATATCATCAGCAAAAAGAAACAGTATTAAAGTGATATCATTAAGAGATAAACCACCATCTATTCTATTTAATAAGAACAATTCTAAATATTCTATGAATATAGAAAACATAATCGGCGAGACAATATCACCTTGCTTTAGACCGATAGAAATATCAAAGAATTCGGAGTAAGATCCACAGGACTTAACACATGCTTTAACTGTATCATACATGGATCTAATTATCCTAAGCATTTTCCCGTTGACACCACATTTATATAGTTTTAACCACAACGCGTTTCTGTAGACAGAATCAAACGCTTTTTTCAAATCTATTAATGCGCAATAAAGTCTTTTTTTGTCGTTTAAAATGTTGTTTATAATGCTAGGCAAAATAAATATTGCATCTGTTGTTGACCTACCTTTTCTAAACCCGAATGGAGCATCAGATATGATATTATTATTTTCGCACCATTTGTCAATTCGCGTATTCAAGATGCTTGTAAATAGTTTACTCATACAATTAATTAATGTAATTCCCCTGTAATTGTTAACAGAGTTTATATCGCCTTTTTTATGTAGAGGAATCATAAAACCCTTAGACCAGCTTTCCGGAAAGCAACCTGTATCGAAAATAATATTAAAAATATCAGTAATATGACCCGATATCACAACTAGCAATGAAATATTCATTAAGCATAACATCGCCCGAAACCGCCTTATTTTTATTTAACGCTTTTATTGCCGACTCTACCTCGACTACGCTTATCCTTTTATCTAATTCTTCGAAAATTGGGTCATTATCATTGAACTCATGATTAGCATTAAAGTTCTCTGATTCTTCTGAAATAGATGTGTTTATATCTTTAAATAAATTTGAAAAATAGTTATCAAAATCATCCACAGATATACTGGCATTTACGATTTTTCGTTTCGAAAACGTCTCCAAAATTCTCTAGGCTTTGAACGTCGCATATTTTCAAACTCTTTCGCTTGCTTAAATTTAAACGCGCGTCGTTTCTTTTTAATTAATCTCTTATAAGCTTGTTTTAAATTAGCAAGCGATGTTCTATTTTCATTTGACTTTAATCTGTTAAACACATTCAATGAATTTTTATAAAGTTGTTTAGACTGGTAGCATTCCTCATCGAACCATTTTTTCGTGTCACTATTTTTAATTTGAAACCCCGACGAAGTGATTTTGATGTGCTTCATAAAAAGTGGGTCAGCGACTTCACGCATTGTACACGTAAATTGCGATACAAGATTATCTACACTATTCGTGCTATCTGAATTAAAATTATCGAACAATGCATTAAAACATGGCAATTTACCAATAATACCCCGTCGAAACTGTTCCCTATGCAATTCGTCCCATTTTATAGACTCAGTTTCGTATGAATGTTTATCATTTCCGGCGTGCGTTTTGCCAGCAAGAGTGAACGATAACGGTGCATGGTCACTAAATTCATTAAATGCATGTATACAAAAATCGCTCACACATGGAAAATCGCGTTCTTTTAACAAAAGATAATCAATTACGCTGCTTCCATGCCTATTAACGTACGTTATACATCCCACACCACAATCTGACCATAATCTACCATTGGCCAATCGAAAAGAAGTAGCTTTACATAAGTCCAATAACCTGTTACATTGTGGATTCGCACATGTATCTTGTGAGGCCCGCTTTAGGGGGGTTATCTGGTATATAATCAGAGTAATCAATATCGTTAATTACACTATCACATACAATAAAATCGCACCTATTTGACACTCTGCCATTACAATCACCTGCAATAAATGTTTTACCTAAAGATTCATAATAATATAGATCATCTTGCAAAAGCTGAAAAAGATCAGTATGTATTGCATTAGCTGCGGGTGAATCGTCAGTCCATAAATAAACTCCACCTAGATAAATGTCATCATCATTTCCAAAATAACGTTTATCCAATTTTAACCATATTATATCGTGCCCCTACAATAGCGTAATCAATGGGATTATTGTTGTGTCAGAATCGAAATAATAAATACGTACCTGTGTTTTATCGGTGAATAACGCACTCGTGATTTAATTACTACGCATCCGAACTCCTAACTGTATTTTATTCACCGATAAACACAGGTACGTATTTACTATTTCTTAAATATATGTACTAGTATTATAAATACGATTTTTTTAATATAATTTAATTCATGAATAAATCAATATAATATCTAAAAAAAAAAATTAAATAAATAAATACTATATTTAAAAAAGGTATGTCAATAAAAAAAAAATTGCACATTAAACTACTGGGAGGTTATCGGCTACTGAAATTATTTTTTTACTAGTGATGTATCTTTCCGTTTGTTACAATGTATCCTGCTTTTGAGACAAAACCCGACAAAACCCAAAGTATAGTCTTATTTTGTCGTTATCCAACGTAATTTAGCCTGGCTTATTCTGATTTTTTGGACAAATTACTAATAACACTTACTCTTATCACAGATAGACACAAAGGAAAATGACCTTGACCTGCATATATAGTCTCTGTACCGCCTACGTCCAAAGTTCTTTGCGTATGACCATTGAAACTACGCAAGTTTCATTCCAGTATATTTAATGAAGCCCTGATTCTTGAAACAACTCATTTCCGGTCAACTGAACTTATCGAAAACTGGGGATTCAATGTTTTTCGTTCACAAGTCACATACTATCAATCGACATGCAAATTCCAAGTGTGGCATCATTGGATTTAGTAGAAATTATGCAGCATACTGGTACTTCCTGTGGTGCATTACAAATTGGAGAGTGACAATATGGCATCAGAAGTTACTTTCGTCGCACACAGAACTGCATCTATCCCAGACAAAGGACAATGAAAGACATGGGAAGAGCCATGGAATCTATCACTGACTTCATAAACCAATTCCGGTGTAACGGGAAAAAACTGGACCGGGAACAAACTGGACGGAAGTTACACTGTGTATGCGCGTATTATTTTCGGCAAAATATAACAAAACTGTCTATAGGGAGCATCTCAAAGGTTAAAGTCAATGCAAATGTACAACACAATGCAGAAGAATCATAGAAATTGTACACACCAGCTGCCAGTGGGAACTTCCCATACTTTCCCTTATTATTTTGTACGATGACTTCATTAATATAATAGTCTGGATGAACTCAAAGGCGTACCAACACATGAACGGTTATATGGTGCCTAATAGGCATGAACATGCCAGGGTCATCCTCCATGTACATGGAGATAAGATACGGAGAATTGGCCTAGGACCTTTTCACTTTGAACGTCAGAGTTTCTGCAAATTCTATTGTAGATACTCTATTTACGCTGGAGCCACGTTTATTGTTTTTCTGCCACTTCTCTTAGTGATGTGGGCGAGATGGCACCTGAAACAATGCAGGGGTCATGATGACGATCTTTAATGAGCATGAACAAAAAATGACAAAACGAATATGAATGGGGATGGGGGTCCTACCCCTCTGCATGTGAAGGTGTGTTTGCAGTTGCAGCGGTTGTATTCTACCCGGCAACCACACGGGGAGCTGGATAGTTAACCTTAATGTAGTTGTATACAAACTCACTATATAATTAATTCTCATGTCAGCCTCATTAATGAGGCATTAGTATAACCAATAACACTATTAAATCAGAGCGGAACCATTGTTAGAGGAAAATAACCGCCGGGAAATAACCGGACACTGCCGGGTAAAAACTGGACATTATTGTGTATCTCAATAATATGTTATCATATCTCATCTCCAATGTTTTCCCGCTCATCTCTCATGCCAGCCTCACTAATGAGGCAATAGTATAACCAATAACACTCTATTAGATCAGAGCGGTACCATTGTTACAGGAAAATAACCGCCGGAAAATAACTGGACACAGCCGGGGAAAAACTGGACCATATTGTGTATCTCAATTATATGTAATCATATCTCAACTCCAATGTTTTCCCGCTCATCCCTCATGTCAACCTCATTAATGAGGCAATAGTATAACCAATAACACTCTATTAAATCAGAGCGGTGCCATTGTTAGAGGAAAATAACAGCCGGGAAATAAATGGACACGGCCGGGAAAAAACTGGACATTATTGTGTATCTCAATAATATGTTATCATATCTCATCTCCAATGTTTTCCCGCTCATCTCTCATGCCAACCTCACTAATGAGGCAATAGTATAACCAATAACACTCTATTAAATCAGAGCGGTATCATTGTTACAGGCAAATAACCGCCGGGAAATAACTGGACACAGCCGGGAAAAAACTGGATATTATTGTGTATCTCAATAATATGTTATCATATCACATCTCCAATGTTTTCCCGATCATCTCTCATGCCAATCTCACTAATGAGGCAATAGTGTAACCAATAACATTCTATTAAATCAGAGCGGTACCATTGTTAGAGGAAAATAACCGCCGGCAAATAACTGGATACAACCGGGAAAAAATGGATCATATTGTGTATCTCAATAATATGTAATCATATCTCAACTCCAATGTTTTCCCGCTCATCCCTCATGTCAACCTCATTAATGAGGCAATAGTATACCAATAACACTCTGTTAAATCAGAGCGGTACCATTGTTAGAGGAAAGAAACCGCCGGGAAATAGCTGGACAAAAACGGGAAAAAAATGGACATTATTGTGTATCTCAGTAATATGTTATCATATCTCATCTCCAATGTTTTCCTGCTCGTCTCTCAAGCCAACCTCACTAATGAGGCAATAGTACAACCAATAACCCTCTATTAAATCAGAGCGGTACCATAGTTAGAGGAAAATAACCGCCGGCAAATAACTGGATACAACCGGGAAAAAACTGGACATTATTGTGTATCTCAATAATATGTTATCATATCTCAACTCCAATGTTTCCCGCTCATCCCTCATGTAAACCTCATTAATAAGGCAATAGTATAACCAATAACACTCTATTAAATCAGAGCGGTACCATTGTAACAGGAAAATAACCGCCCGGAAATAACTGGACACAGCCGGGAAAAAAATGGAACATATTGTGTATCTCAATAATATGTTATCATATCTCAACTCCAATGTTTTCCCGCTCATCCCTCATGTCAACCCCATTAATGAGGCACTAGTATAACCAATAACACTCTATTAAATCAGAGCGGTACCATTGTTACAGGAAAATAACCGCCGGGAAATAACAAAACACAGCCGGGAAAAAACTGGACATTTTTGTGTATCTCAATAATATGTTATCATATCTCAACTCCAAAGTTTTCCCGCTCATCCCTCATGTCAGCCTCATTGATGAGGCACTAGTATAACCAATAACACTCTATTAAATCAGAGCGGTACCATTGTTACAGGAAAATAACCGCCGGGAAATAACAAAACACAGCCGGGATTTTTGTGTATCTCAATAATATGTTATCATATCTCATCCCTAATGTTTTCACGCTCATCTCTCATGCCAACCTCACTAATGAGGCAATAGTATAACCAATAACACTCTATTAAATCAGAGCGGTACCATTGTTACAGGAAAATAACCGCCGGAAAATAACTGGACACAGCCGGGAAAAAACTGGACATTATTGTGTATCTCAATAATATGTTATCATATCTCAACCACAATGTTTTCCCGCTCATCCCTCATGTCAGTCTCATTGATGAGGCACTAGTATAACCAATAACACTCTATTAAATCAGAGCGGTACCATTGTTACAGGACAATAACCGCCGGGAAATAACAAAACACAGCCGGGAAAAAACTGGACATTTTTGTGTATCTCAATAATATGTTATCATATCTCATCTCCAATGTTTTCACGCTCGTCTCTCAAGCCAACCTCACTAATGTGGCAATAGTACAACCAATAACCCTCTATTAAATCAGAGCGGTACCATAGTAAGAGGAAAATAACCGCCGGCAAATAACTGGACACAACCGGGAAAAAACTGGACATTATTGTGTATTTCAATAATATGTTATCATATCTCAACTCCAATGTTTTTCCGCTCATCCCTCATGTCAACCTCATTAATGAGGCAATAGTATAACCAATAACACTCTATTAAATCAGAGCGGTACCATTGTTAGAAGAAAATAACAGCCGGGAAATAACTGGACACAGCCGGGAAAAAAATGGACCATATTGTGTATCTCAATAATATATTATCATATCTCATCTCCAATGTTTTCCCGCTCAGCCCTCATGTCAACCCCATTAATGAGGCAATAGTATACCAATAACACTCTGTTAAATCAGAGCGGTACCATTGTTACAGGAAAATAACCGCCGGCCAATAACTGGACACAGCCGGGAAAAAACTGGACATTATTGTGTATCTCAATAATATGTTATCATATCTCAACTCCAATGTTTTCACGCTCATCCCTCATGCCAACCTCACTAATGAGGCAATAGTATAACCGATAACTCTCTAATAAATCAAAGCGGTACCATTGTAACAGGAAAATAACCGCCGGAAAATAACTGGACACAGCCGGGAAAAAACTGGACATTATTGTGTATCTCAATAATATGTTATCATATCTCAACCACAATGTTTTCCAGCTCATCCCTCATGTCAGCCTCATTGATGAGGCACTAGTATAATCAATAACACTCTATTAAATCAGAGCGGTACCATTGTTACAGGAAAATAACCGCCGGGAAATAACAAAACACAGCCAGCAAAAATCTGGACATTTTTGTGTATCTCAATAATATGTTATCATATCTCAACTCCAATGTTTTCCCGCTCATCCCTCATGTCAGCCTCATTGATGAGGCACTAGTATAACCAATAACACTCTTTTAAATCAGAGCGGTACCATTGTTACAGGAAAATAACCGCCGCGAAAAAACAAAACACAGCCGGGAAAAAACTGTACATTTTTGTGTATCTCAATAATATGTTATCATATCTCATCTCCAATATTTTCCCGCTCATCTCTCATGCCAACCTCACTAATGAGGCAATAGTATAACCAATAACACTCTATTAAATCAGAGCGGTACCATTGTTACAGGAAAATAACCGCCGGGAAATAACTGGACACAGCTGGGAAAAACTGGACATTATTGTGTATCTCAATAATATGTTATCATATCTCATCTCCAATGTTTTCCCGCTCATCTCTCATAGAGGAAAATAACCGCTGGGAAATAACTGGACATCACATGGAAATAACCGGACCATAATATAGTTTTTCTTAAAATGTGTTATTATTTTGCACTTATGCTTTCTACATCGTTCTCAGCACTGAGATACGGTAGTTATAACTAATTCACTAATATATTATATTATAACACGACATATATTGACGCAACAATGTGTCGAGAAATAACTGGACATAGCTGGGAAATAACTGGACCATATATAGATTTTTTTACACTTTGTTATTATTTTTTTACTTTTGATGCATTGTACATCCTTCTCAGCACTAAAATACGATAGTTGTAACTAATTCACAAATATATTATATAACAGCACAACACTTATTTACGGAACAATGTGTTGAGAAATAACTGCACATTACCGGGAAATAACTGGACCATATATAGTTTTTCTTACAATTCGTTATATTTTTCAATAACTGGACCTCGCCGGAAAATAAGTGAGCTATGTTCTTTATGTGTTCTTATTTGGTGATTTTTTTCCACTTCTTTAATTCCATTTAATGCTGATGTTTATATAAATCAATCAACACTACATTAAAATAGAGTTATCCCTTACATCGGAGACAACACTATACTGTGAAATAATTGAATTTTCCAGGAAATCATTTGAGAGTTTCAGGAAATTGATCGGGCATAATAATGTTTTATTAATGTTTTAGAACTGTTGATGCCCCTCACCTGTAGGTTCGATCCCTTAGGGGCCTAGGAATATTTATGTGAGGAAGCTATCCAGCTGGCTTGCGGAACGTCGGTGGTTCTACCCAGGTGCCCTCCCGTGCACGAAAATTGCCCGGAGGGGCACCTGGGGTCTTCCTCCACCAATGGAAGCTGGAAAGTCGCCATATGACCTTAGCTGTTGGTGCGACTATAAAATATTATACATCAATATAAGAGGTAGTTACACTTACATTTCATACAATAACAATAAGTGGATTGTTTGGCGAAACGTCTTTCCTGTGAAATAACAGAACATAACACGGTTATTATTTCTGTAAAATACGTTATTATTTTTCTAATGTGTTAAACCCAACCTTTATTTACGAGTACTCCTTAATAATGATGTAAACGAATATGCAAACATCTATGCATGGGCTATATAGTATGTTGAGAAAAATAAGACGCCTGGATAGAGCGGTAAAATCGGGAAATTAATTAATCGTATTTTGAGTAGCTGCGTGAAGTTGGCTCAACATACGACATACGACATTCGAAAAACAACATTCAATGTGAATGTGAATTCACGCGACATACAACATTCGACTTATAACATTCGACGTACGACATTCGACAAACGACATTCGATAAACGACATTCAAAAATATCCTTCAAGGTCAAGGATGTTTTTGAATGTCGTATGTCGAATGTTGTATGTCGAATGTTGTATATCGCGTGAAACGACATTTACCTTGAATGTTGTTTTTCGAATGTCGAATGTCGTATGTCGAATGTTGTATGTCGCGTGAAACGACATTCACTTTGAAGTATGTTTTTGAATGTCGTATGTCGAATGTCGTTTGTCGAATGTCGTATGTTGAGCCAACTTCAAGCAGCTATTTTGAGTTGACAAAACGGTATGCATTCATCTCTGTATAAGTAATATATAGAGTATGGTCTCATTGAGTTGGCTGATTTAAACATCGAGATGGGCATAGCCCATCGAGGTGTTTAAGTTAAAATCGAGATGAGACCATACTCTATTTGTTTTGTAGCATGTCCATTGCAGCTCCCTGCCATACTCTAACTTCCAATAACTGGTAGTTGTAGTACACCATTTATTCTGATTAAAAGCTTTACACCTGTGCTATTACAAAGGGAATTTTCAGTGACCATGCTATAGACTGTATAAAGTCAGGTAAACCGAGCCTTCGCTGACCGTACCAGTGTGTTTTACGATTTTGATATTTCTTTTGTACGTACCCAGCCAGAAAAAATATAAAAATCGTAGAAAAGGGCCGGTATGGTCAGAAAAGGCTCGGATTAAAAGTCACGTAACCTAAATATGTCAAAAAAGAATATATCTAAAATTAACTGCGTGCTAAAATAATTAAACATGATTTTGCTTGATTATATCATCGATTCCGACTGCTTTCGTTTACATCGGTCTTCATTACAATGTTACTGCTTGCTTCATGTAATTAAATAAGGATGAAACTTATATTTCGTCCCTAAAATAAATGAACACACTGTAAATACAATGATTAGGTAACTGACTTAGTTTAACAGTCTAATGTATTGTCTAATACCATTAAGAGCCCGTGGAAATGTGCCTACTTTGTCAAAAACATTGAAATATTAAGGAAATGTCCTACATTTGTTCGTATGAATAGCCCAGATTTTTTTTAAATTTAGTACATCCTTAGAACATAGTTAACATTTAAACTTTTAAAAATAAAGGACAGAGCGGACTTTGCTTTTGAGTTATCATAAGGTAAGTATATGACCCTTTTTCCATAATCATCAAGTCAGTACTGCGGCTAAACAATGTTTTCTAACAGAAAAACACAATTGCACTTGATTACATTGTATCAAGAAATGTATTCGCTATCTAAACAGTTAATAGGCTTCATAATTATGAAAACTAGTGTAACATACATAACTGTTTTGAAAAGGTACGTTATTTGCGTTCAAAGTCGCTTTTAGACAGCGAAAACATTGCAGAAAATGTCCTCTCAATATTGCGTTTCTAATAGACGTTCGGGTACATTTATATTTTGAGCCATCTGCATAGGATCTAGATGTCAAATTTAATAGTACAGGTTCAGCAAATTTACAATTAATTAAGCATACGAACTTATTGAAAACAATATATATCCCTGCATGTGTAATATGTAATATTGACGCTAATTAAGGTTGTTAGCGATATAATATGTTTTTCACTCCAAAAAATACATAATTTGGCAACGAATTAAAACTATTCAAAAAGCAAAACAATGTGGTTTAATTATGCTAGTTGAAAACTCACCCAAGCCTTTACAGATATAAACAATTTAAGTTCGATTTAACTGCAAAGGCAAATAAATCAAGAACAGACGGAGACTTTTCTATCTGACTTGTTTTAGAACTGTTATGAGGTCATGTGCATATAGCAAAACACATTAACACACATTTCTTCATACAATTTCAATCCCAATATCAACTATTTTTTAGACCATGAGCTTGTATCGTTGTCATCTTAAAGGGGTTAGAAGCGAATTAGAACAGTGATTGGCATCAATCCAACCACAAATGAGAACCATCAGTATTGTTCTACCGTTACGTCTGAAATGTGTATATTCAAATACATTAATTTATGAACCTGCAGGTTGGTCTGAGCAATTCGAGCAACTCCGCCGGTTTTTTGTCGATAAATCATAAATATTAATATTGTAATTCAGTCACAAAGCAATAGTTTATTATAATTAATTTTAAAACATCATCATGATCATATCAATGACTAGTATACATCATAAACTAATTCAATGCAATGGGGTTTTAAGGCGCACCAACACATGAAAGGTTATATGGCGCCTAACAGGAATGAACATGCCAGGCTCATACTTCATTTACATCGAGATACAATATGGAGAATGGGCCTAGAACCTTCCTCCTGCAGAACTGCACAGTTGCTGCAAATTCTATTGTAGACACTACATTTACGCTGGAGCAACGTATATAGTGTTTCTGCCATTGCGCTAGTGATTTGAGCGAGATGGCACCTGAAACAACGCAAGGGTCATGATGAAACCGTTAATGAGCATGATCAAAAATGATAAAATGAACATGAATTTGGTGGCTTAAGTCAACCAAGTTTTAATTTGGGATTACTTATATCAGTATCTCGATGGATGCATAAGTAATTTAAGTATAAATAATCATGGTCTCCCTGTGCAATTACATTAGCCTATGAAATGTGCAATAATTGTGGTTAAGGTAAACAACCAATCTGTTACTGACCGTCTGTTTTAGCTCGACCTTATTGAGGCATGGGCTCCCTCACACACCACCCTCACCCCGCCCGTTTTTGTATATATTTCTGTGTTATTTTCTTGATTCTTATGCCATAAATAATTATGGTGTATTGTACCCCTCAATCCACTGATGAAATCTGCAATAAGTTTGGTTAAGGTATATCGATATTGGTGTTTTTGAACTCGTTCGAGCTTCTATCAATATTAAGACTCTGGCCAAGTTTGGTAAAGATCATACGCAAAGTGAATGTGCTAGAGTAATAACAATTAACAATAAACATTATAGCATTTTTCATTAAATCAAGAGCTAATTTGGTAAAAATGAACGTGCTTGAGTGTTGACAATAAAAAGTTAACGGTCGGACGGACGACGGACAACAGGCCGTTTTTTTGTTGTTGACCAACAATGAACAGCAACAACAGATACACCCACAGTACACAGAAAAAGTTTACAGTACAATTTTAACACAATATCACTAGGTCGTTTTCACATTGATCACAAGGGGTTTTCACATAAGGTAAGTGTCACGCTTACGGTAAAATTGTATTACATTTATGACAGTTTGAACATTGATGAACATTGATGACCGTTTTCACGTTTAGGGTTCCTACAGTTGTATGAAAAAAAATGCCTCGTTTTCTGATGGTAAAAGGTGAGGTGCATAATTGCTGTTCTCTAAAAAAGCGAATAGTCGAGCTGCGCTGATCTCTGACAACTGTTGTTTTATGTATAAAAAAACTATTAATTCATATGATCGACATCGACCTACTATGACACTTCAGAGATTATGGGTAAGGTTTTTGTTAGCTCCGTTTCTAAGTCACCGATGTCTCCACAATAGCCCCACTTCATACACAGATACATCAATATGGCACTACCAAGGAAAACCCCTGGTACTACACATTCCTACATTAAAACTATACATTCCGATCAAAAATACATATAGGCATATAGGCATCCAGTCCAGGACGTTCAGACATCCAACTGTTGAAATGAAAATTTTATAAATGAATAATGTAAAGCACCAACATTAGAAATAAATCATAGTACAATTATTTCCCGCAACATTTCTTCCTACAATGTGTGCTAAAGTTGTAGCTCATTGTAACAATAAACGCAGAGGTGAGCGATTGAATCGTATAACACTTCGTCTGGCCGTTTTTTTCGTACTTCGTTAACGTTTGCTTAAAAGACTTCTTCCCAGGAACCGCTTGATAGAACTTGACATTCGTGATGATCCTTTGATCAATAACCGTCAAATTTGATAAAAATGGGTTTAGCGTGACATCCAAACAAATGTCGAAACCATAAAACTCTTCTCTGGACCGTTTATTACAGTTGTTGCATAGACATGATTGCTACGCACACGTCTATCAAGTTTTTTTTCAAATGAGATCCATTTGTGGATAAACATGGCTTTGCCCCGTGGTGTAACTTTAGCTTTTTCATTATTTCTTTTACATAGACCTATTAAGAAAAAAAATTGAAAAAATGTTGTTTCTCAAATTCAAACTTTTAGAGCTCTCATATAAAGCAGGAAGCACTAGCTAATGACCCTGTATCAGGTTTGTTCAAATGGTAACCATGGAGTCAAATGTGCATAGAGTCATGTAGCAAAATATTTATTTTCTCAAAATAGAAAAAATAGATTTGTATATAATACTTGGGATGCATTACACAGGACATGTGTACCTTTCACCGATGCTGTAATGAAGTTACAGCATCATATATACATATCGGTGAAAGGTACATATGTCCTGGGTTTGATTTTATCTAATGCTGTGATTTTATTTGTTGCTATGACTATATAATGCTATATAGAGAATATTATGTCGGTGCCTTTTACTATCAAGTTTATTAGGCGAGGTTTAGAAAACGAAGAATGGCGAGGCTCTGTCGGGAACGCCAGGAACTAATTATTCAGTTTTTTTGATCATTTTGATACTCCGCGACAGGGATTATTTTTTTAGTGTTTGCCGGACTATTTCATTAAAAAAAAACACAAAACGCCGCCATTTTCTTTTTGTAAAAACGTCGATTCAGACCGCAGTTATCAATTTTACGCGTATCTAGTTTACAGGAGTGAACACTTTTTGCAAAATGTCAGTTTTGGATTACGTCATCAATACGTAGAATGTGTTTACACGTTGGTAGACGTTGAATCCACTGAGTTTTGATAGTTTATCTGATGCAGAGTGTTCACACTGGGATAAACAATTGGAAATATACACAGGTTAACGTAATGAAGGAAACAGTTGACTGTCTTAGAACTCTGCAGGCAAATAACACGTGTAAGTTCAAATGTGTACATGTACAACTCTTTTTTTGGTTTGTTTGTGCAGTCTTTTCTTGAAATCTGCCAAGCACATCGATGGTGTTAATGTTGACAAACTGTGTAAATAGTAAACATAAGTCATAACTGGATCAGCCGTGACAGTTGTTGATTTCATTGAATTATTCATATGATTCCTCTCTCAGAATCATTCTCGTTTGTATACAAGACCTGTAGCCATAGACATGAGGCCCTTCCAGGAGTGGTCCATGTTCCCTTGTTCCCTGACAATACGACCCGGTGATCCCCAAAACGTTTTGCTTTGTTTCCCAAAAATATGTTCCCTTGTTCCCAAAAACCGCTGGGAGACCCTCAGCCCTGAACCCTGTGAAGGGTACACCTTATGGTATGGCTGTAATGGCCAGTGTCAAACTCCACATATGCTGCATGGCCATGGCCATGGCATGGGACAAAGCAATTCCTAAACCACATCCCTGCCACCCCCTTCTCAACATTTACCCACAGGCAGCTGACGCATACCCTCCGCATGGACTTTTTACCCTTCTTTGAAGCGGCCTGTAAAAGGCCCATTCCCCACGCTCATTTCTTTTAAAAGCATGCAGACTTCCCCACTTTTTAAACTTACCTTGGAAATTTCATTCCCCATTTATGTATTCCACCCCCAATTAAGAGCAAAAGGCCCCTTCCCCAAAACTGGTAAAAATGCCCTGCTGCCCCCACCACTATCCCCAACCCCCTTCCCCTCTCTTCTTCGTCCCTCCTGCATATTTTCTTTACAAACCCTACTTAAAATGTGTTCAATGAAATGCTAAATACTGCAACACTTGGTTTTCAATTAAAAACAAAATATACACTACATCCCAGTTCAATGTTATGTGATTGACTCCGCTAAAGTGATCTGTGTACCATGAACAGGGCTTTTTTACCTTATGTAACAGAGACACCTCTAAAAGGCCTCTTTCCCAATTGAGAACTTGACTGTTTGTTCCCCAATTGTGGCAGAAATATTTGCCAATCAGAAAGCAGCATTGTCTCAGAATTTGAGAAAAAGCATTAATTCTGCACCATGTTTTTGTCTGTGGAGTCAGTTCTGACTGAGAAACAGTACTTATAATAACCTTTGGCTGAAAATATAAATATAGCATAG
Organism: Cyrtodaria siliqua; assembly: GCA_037043455.1. Taxonomy (NCBI): domain Eukaryota; kingdom Metazoa; phylum Mollusca; class Bivalvia; order Adapedonta; family Hiatellidae; genus Cyrtodaria; species Cyrtodaria siliqua. Next base: position 18,481 of record JAWPHD010014282.1, on the reverse strand, counting down.
TATTGTCAAATTTACTTAATTGGTAAAATCTTACATCTTTCCAAACATGAGAAATAAGCTCGTCTTTTTTCCCCAACATGGACAGGCCTGACCCTCTTCCCAATTTTGTGGAAAAAAGCCCGGATGAACACATTTTCTAAGTAACAGTACATAGAAATAAGAAATAATATAATCTGTTTTAATATGTTTAAGCCTGCAGCCAGTCAGATTTTTCTTTATTTAATGTTCTTGTGGTCTAAATATAAGTCATGGAGTAAAAAACTGATAACAAGTAAATATTTGATACCAAATAAATATACTGGCCCACTTGTATTGACAATGATATGTAAACACAGGTTTAATTTTTATTTTATTTGGCCTGTATAGGTTCTATATAAAATACATATTTTGTATATTATTAAAAGTGATCAAGATTTAGTATTTCATGTACAGCAGATATTTAAGTTGTAATACTCAGTGTTTGCATTTTCTTTATTTTTCATACAAGATGCTGTCATTTACACAACACAAGGTTACGGTATACAACTGTAATGGATCCAAGTATTGAACAATAAATTGAATGGATTATCTTGACCTACATCTACAGTTCTTGTTCTCAACACTAATTGACACTCAAGTTTTTCACAATGATCTGTGTATGCTGGTTTCCTCCCACATGCATTTAGCATGTCATCCATGCCAATGAGAGTGATGTGAAAAGTAGTTTTGCTTATTTAATACTCAATAAAATAACACTCATCATTCCATTTGAGACGTTGAAGTATACATTTTTATTGAACTGACTGTTACGTTTACATATAATGGAGAATACATGTTGATGCTGAACTATGTTCAAAACCTGTGACACAACTTTAAAAAAAAAAAGCGGCATAGGGTTGTAACTTGTTTTATTAACATATTAATTATGGACCTTAAAGGGACACACTACAATCTTGATTTGTTGAAAAGCTAACAACTCGCAGCGTCCCATTAGTTTTTCTACATAATTCACATTTTTGCAATCATTAATATTAATACTAGAATAGTGCAAAGCTAATAGTTATTATTATATTACTAAACTGTTGATAATATTGCAACAATAATTTATACATTTCACTCACAGCCATTACCACTATGTATTATATGTTTGACATGCCTATTAAACAAATGATCACTTTTCCAGTTGAATGACTTATGAATTCATTAAACCTGAGTATATCCAACATTTAAACTACACTTGACCTCCCTATAATATATATATCTGTGCCAGTAGACATGGCAGACGCTTAGGGATCACTTTAAGCTCTGTCAGCTCTCATGTAAGATCCTCTATTACCTATGTTCATGAAACACACATTTTTGTCTTATTCTATGAAAATATGTATAAAGTTCTTCCTTAGCAATTATTCAATGCTATTGACATGTCCAATAACTATGAATTTTATTTTGGCAAAGTTGTGGTTAGAGCATAATATTATGTACATTGAATATGAAAATGAAACACATTACGTATTTGAATAGACGCCTATAGTCTTCCAGACCGCCTCCAATCCATTTAAAATAAATCAGGAATGATAAATGTCCTTGCTGACAAAAGCACACGACAGACTTGTGTGTTATATATAATACATGATGCTGTTTTTCATACTTTTCTCATTTTGGCGACCATCTTAAAATTTTAAGTACGTTAGAAAATTAAACAAGAAATCCGTGGATTCAAATGTCTCGACTAACGGGGGCTGGACTTAAATATAAAAAGGTCAATGATGCTTAAATGAAAGTTTGTAAAAATTTTAGTAACTAAAAGCAATCGAATTTGCCGTTTGCTGAGATGACATTTAAGTGCATTTGTTTAAAAACGAAATGCCATTCTATTAAAAACAAGAGGCCCAAGAGGGCCTGTGGATGCTCTACTGGCTAAAACGGCTCTTATATCAAGGGTTGTCGACATAAAATTCCCATCAGATCAGATAAACAAGAGCCCAAGAGGGCCTGTGGACGCTCTACTGGCTAACATGGCTCTTATAACATCAATGAAGCGAATGACTGCCATTTACGTTTTTTTGGAAGTTTCGGGCAAAAAACAGCTTTTGAACTAAATCAAGGGCCATAACTAAAAAATCTATTAAAGTTCGGTAAAGATCAGATGAAAAATGAAGGCCCTATTGTATTAACGAGGCAAAATATATCATTTTTAACTAAATCAAGAGCCATAACTCCTCTGTTACTGGTCCAACATAGAGCTAAAAAGTAATTCAATTTTTTTTTTTAAAAATTAAAAAAAATAAAAGAAAAAAAGAAAAAAAAAAGAAAAAAAGAAAAAAAGAAATATTTTTTTTAAAAAAAACATAAAAAAACATAAAAAATTAAAAAAAAAACAGTTTGGTAACGATCGGATGAAAAATGAAGGCCCTCTCGTCTTAACGAGGCAAAATATAGCGTCTTGAACTAAATCAAGGGCCATGAATCCGCTGTTACTTGTCCGATATGTTTGGTTTTCGAACTTGTTCGAGCTTTCATTGATATTAACAATCTGATAAAGTTTGGTAAAGATCGGATGAACAATGAAGCCCCTATCGTCTTAACGAGGCAAAATATAGCATTTTTAACTAAATCAAGGGCCATAACTCAGCTGTTACTTGCTCGATATGGCTGGTTTTCAAACTTATTCTAGCTTTCAATGATATTAACAAGCTGATAACGTCTGGTAATGATCGGATGAACAATGAAGCCCCTATCATCTTAACGAGGCAAAATATAGTATTTTTAACTAAATCAAGGGCCATAACTCCGCTGTTACTATTCCAATATGGCTGGTGTTCAAACTTTTCCGAGCTTTCATTGATATTAACAATCTGATAAAGTTTGGTAAAGATCGGATGAACAATGAAACTCCTATCGTCTTAACGAGGCAAAATATAGCATTTTTAACTAAATCAAGGGCCACAACTCTGCTGTTACTAGTCCGATATGGCTGGTTTTCGAACTTGTCCGAGCTTTCATTGATATTAACAATGTGGTAAAGTTTGGTAAAGATAGGATGAAAAATGAAGGCCCTATCGTCTTAACGAGGCAAAACATAACAATATAGCATTTTTAACTAAATCAAGGGCCATAACTCCGCTGTTACTTGGCCGATCTGGCTTGTTTTTAAACTCATCCGAGCTTTCATTGATATTAACAACCTGTTAAAGTTTGGTAAACAAGGGGTGAAAAATGAAGGCCCTAACGTCTTAACGAGACAAAAGTTAACAACGGACGGCGGACGGACGACGGACAATTCGGCATCCCATAAGCTCTGCTGGCCTTCGGCCAGTAGAGCTAAAAATGAAGTAACTACAGATTTAACAAATGAAAATACAATAATATCATTTTGTCAACAAATCAAGGGCCATAACCTGTCGTTACTAACTAGATATAGCTGATTTTCGAACTTGTCCAAAATTGCATTGATATACCATGCTTTGCACAACTAGACATCATACTGAGGCTTCCTGCCAAATTTTGTAGAAATCCAACGAACCGTTTAGGAGGAGTAGCGCCGACAAGAAATTTAAAGTAAAAATGTCAAAGTGCCATAACTATGTCATAAATCAGCAAACTGGGCGATATGCACAATTAGACATCTTACCGATGCTTCCTGCAAAGTTTCGACGAAGTCCAACAAGGCGTTTAGGAGGAGTAGCGCCTACAAGAAATTTAAAAAAAAATGTCATGGGGCCGTAACTCCATCAAAAATCAACGAACCAGAAAAGAAATGCAATAGGCACAACAATGCTTCCTGCTAACATGGCGTTAACACACACAAAAAAAAAAAAAAAAAAAAATGAAATAAGAAAATTAAAATAAAAAATAAAAATAAAAAACGAAATAAAAAAATTAATAGAATTAAAAAAAAAAATAAAAAAAAATAAAAAAAAAAAATAAGGAAATAGGAAATTAAAAAAATATATATCTATTAAAAAAAATATATATAAAAAAGCAAATATATACTAATAATAATAAAAAAAAAGGCAAAACATCTGGTAAAGTTTGGTAAATATCAGATGAAAAATGAAAGCCCTATCGTATTAACGACGCAAAATATAGCATTTTTAACTAAATCAAGGGCCATAACTCTGCTGCTATTGGTCCGTTCTGGCTGGTTTTCGAACTTGTGCGAGCTTTCATTGATATTAACAATCTGGTAGAGTTTGGTTAAGATCGGATGAAAAATGAAGGCCTTTTGCCAGTAGAGCTAAAAATCATCAGCTTCAAAAAGTAGGTCAAGGTCATAGATGAAATCCAGGCATCCAAAAAAAGATGCACTACCGAAAACATAGCTCTGTCAAAATAGAATATGTTTTCTTCCAATGATTAAGCTATAAATTAGGTTTAAAACATATAGTGCATAATTCTAGTTCATGAGAAAGTGATGTAAATGTAACAATTAAAATTGTCTGCCCTTTGCTTGGATGGTGAAGGTCACATCCACATTTGCTTTGTCACGTTGCAATGTACCACTCAAGATACAACTATAAGCAAAGTTTAAAAGTTCTTAGTGCATACAGTTTGTGAAAAAGTGACCTAAATGCCAAAGTTGAAGGTAAAAATTATAAGGTTATCTGACCTTGCTTAGAGGGTCAAGGTCACTTCCACATTTGCTTTGTCACGTCGCGATGTACCACTCAAGATACAACTATAAGCAAAGTTTTAAAGGTCTAGTGTGTACAGTTTGTGAAAAAGTGACCTAAACGCAAAAGTTGAACCTAAAAATTAGAATGTTATCTGCCATTTGCTTGGAGAGTCAAGGTCACTTCCACATTTGCTTTGTAACCTTGCGATGTATACCACCCATGATGCAACTATAAGCAAAGTTTGAAAGGTCTAGTGCATACAGTTTGTGAGAAAATGACCTAAACGCAAAACTTGAATGTTGACGCCGCCGCCGCCGCCGCCGCCGGAAAAGCAACACATATGGAGCAAGATACTGTGAGATTCTACATGTATTTATATCATAAGCCCCATTCAAGTTGATGATACAGCTGAACGATTCACTGTGATGTCAGTTTACCTCGATATATTGTGATAAATCATTGTTCGGAACAATATTTTTTTTATTTTTTTCATAAAAAGATTTAGGGTCGGCCCCTTAAAAATAGGGTCGGTCGGGCCAGCGGAAACACAGGTATTTTTTTTTTTCCTAATATATATAAGTAAATATTATAAGTTATTAGGATTCTTGACAGGGGACATGGGCTCACATTCCCTGCCTGGAAATTATATTCACCCGAGCCGTTAGGCGAGGGGGAATATATATTTCCAGGCAGGGAATGTGAGCCCATGTTCCCTGTCAAGAATCCTAATAACGAATTTGTCATACTTCAAAGTTGTAACCATTTATTTAAGAAAAAAAACAGCCAAAACACGATTTCATTTTTATTGCGCCAATTTCCCCGACTAGACGTTGTTTACTTTCGTGACGTCATCGCTCTAACGTCTTTAAATTTGGCGGATTTTTTTAATAAAATAAACGTATTTTGTCACTATGTTAATGTTTGATTTTATGTAAAGTTGCCAAAAAAATACACTTACGATTATTTCATACTTTTACACACAGTGGAAAGCGCAGAAAAGCGATAGGAAGGAAACAATCGGCGGTTTACAAAACGAATCGGCAACGTTATCGTCGCCATTTTGTTTTTGTGTATTGGATTAATGAGGTACCTCCTATGTTCACGTCTCGAGACGTAGACATGGGCTCATGTCTACGGCGCATTGACCAATGAAATCCTGAGAATTTTCTTTGCAGTATGACAAATAATGTTAATAGCTCTTATTTATTCCATGTTGAGGCGACACACAAGCTAGACCACGAGACAATATACGTTTTAATTGAATTGAATGTTGTTTAACGGCTCATCAACACAGTATAGGTTATTTAGAGCCGCCCCAGAGAGAGGGGAAGGAATACATAGAAATCTGGGAACCTGCCCTACTCATGTTATCGAATAGATTCCTATGCTTCTTTAACGTGCTCGGAGGATAAACCGATACACGGGACCGCCCGGTTTACGTCCCCATCCGACGGACGAGACATGAGGGAAAGTGTCTTGGTCATCGCTAACTCAGCCGAATCCGAATTTTATTGAAAAAAAAAATTCTACAAAAGGATACTTAGTTTAGGGTTATTACCCTCGCGAGCCTATCTACCCTATAGACTGCAGGGTTCCGCCCATCCCTTACTGATTGATACTAATATTGTTTCATAAGAGATGGTAGGTGTCATTGGCGTAGCTCTGCGTAAGCACGGTACGCCCGACCCTACGCCTAACTCGGAAATCGAAAACGTAAAAAGTCCAAAAATATTTTCAGGTACTTGTGTGTACTTACCTTTATCTACCGTTTTATAACTCTGATATATACGTCAGAACTCGCATTGTAACATCAAAAAAACATAATACGAGTAGCATGACCCCGAACCCCACTCGGATAAGTTAAACGGAGTGAGGGCGGGACGGACCCCGAACCCCACTAAGATGAGTTAAGCTGTGTGGTGGCGGTGGGGGCGGAGGCAGGGGAGTGGGTGCAGCAGGGTACACATACATGTAAGTGGTCGATTGCCAATCATGTGTTCTTGGTATCTCAGATGTAAAGGCGCTGGCACGGTTTAATACACAGATTGTTTCAAAGATGCTATTTCACAGACTTTCCATAAAGAGGCATCGGTTACACAGTGGAAAAGGCGTTGAACCTAAGGAGCTAGAGCCCTGGTGATGGCATGTCTAATGGGACTATTCACCCATCTTACTTCCCTCTGCGGTCGCTGTTCAAATCAATAAAGCCATAGTTCATATTATATTTGCGTCGACAATCCAAATGGCCTTTAAAATACATTTAAAATCATAGTTCGCATTCTAGATAAACTTTGTCCATTTAAAAAAAATGTGCTGGGTGGGTGTCGGGGGCGGGGGTGGATGGGTCGAAAGAATAATAGCCAATGATACTTTTTTTAAAGGGCTCTTCGACCAAAATAAATCAATAAAAACACACGTCCTTTCGAAGATTTAAAAAATTGTCCGCGTACACCTTTTCACCCTGTGATTATAATAAGTACAAGCATTGTGACGTCACAGTTCTGTGTTGGAATGTGGTCTTCGGGGAAACACGGTATTGATTTTTTTGCAATATTTTCAATAACAATCGAATTTAAAATATAGCATGTTAGCATAAATATTTTGTCTCTTATCGACTGACTGTTCACTACAATATATCAGGTAATTTCAGAATTTATCCCACACAGAGCTGACCGATGTATTGCATGCCGTATTCCATGCCGTGTAACAAAACTACACAAAAACAACGTTCGAAACGCTTGCGTAAAACAGTGACCAAACGTTTTTTTGGGTAGAAAAAAGTACTTTTTTCAAATTCGCTTGAAAATTCACATACTGCCAGAGGAAGGATTAAACTCATCGTTCATGTTCTTGTCTTTTTTCTCGCTGTTAAAATCTTCATACAAGTCGAGATACAAAATAAAAAAATTGAAGTCGATCGATAAACAGCTGACATTTTGCTCTTTCGCATGTTTGTTGACTGAAATCATTTTCACAATAACACAACATAGACCTAAATTTATTTTTAAAAGTAGGCCATGAAAATGATGGTTATTTTATAAGGAAATGGCTTGTATAAATTATGTTTTAATTGTAGTGATAAAAATATGATTCTGAAAGTTTTTTGTATGAAGCACACGGTTGAAGAGAGTCTCACTTTTCTGTGTGTAATTTTATGAACGGTCATGAAACGTTTTTTTGGGTAGAAAAAAGTACTTTTTCCAAATTTTGATTAAATTTTACAGGCCTGTAGAAGAAGACTTTTTCTTGACTTTAATGCTTTCGTCTTTTTTCTCGCTATAAGAAAAAACTGTAATTATCAATTTGATTAAAAGCCAAAATTTCACATAAAATTTCGAAACGATCGGTAATTTGTAAAAGCCTAGAAATCATATTTTTAATAAAACAGAATCGACAAAACACGTAAAAACTTAAAATTCATTCTGTAACAAACGAATTGATGCATTTGTTTATGTGTGTCATCATTGTACATTGTCAGTTGAATACAGTTTACATCACATGTGTCATTTTGACCGCCACCCTGAAATCTGCTCAAAACGCAGTTTGTTTACGTTTTTTGCGCGTGACGTTTTTAAGTAAATATCCCTCCGCGGCGGCTTGGCGCTCCCACTGATTATTACCTATTTCTCAGAATGGTACGCTTATCGAGGACGTCGCCATGTTGTTGTTTTTTGTTTGTTTTATGACGTCAGGCAACGTTACGTGCATGACGTCAGATAACGTTACGTACAATAAACGCCGAGGATTCCGCATTGATTTGCTCTATTGATCAGTGCCTAATTAAAGCAAAATTTAATAGGTCACCCCTTTTTTAGGCAGAAAAGTGCATATCTGCATGATAAAACTTTATCTTATGCTGTGATTTCATCTAATGCTGTGAGTTTTTTCCTATGCGGGTGATTCTTTAAAATAAGCCATATGGATTAGACATGCGATAACCAGAGTTGAAATGGAATTGAATTGAATAAACATATGTGCGGTGATTTAGAGCCGCCCCAGAGAGAGGGATAGGATACATAGAAATACGGGAACCAGGCCATACTCTTGCTATCGAATAGATTCTTTAAATTCCACGAAGGAAATATTCCGATATATTAATAGGTCATTGTCGTCTTATTCAGAAAGCATTAAATTATATGTATCTGGAATTTATATTGTCTCGTGTGAGATTAGATAACACAGACATTCTGCGTTAATTTGATTCTAAATACGCTTATGAGCCATTTTAATTGCATAAACTACTAACACAATTAGGTTTGGTGACGTTTCTGTCGACATTTTTCATTTACAGTGCAATAACTGATGTATATAAATATGTGCTTGTTTTCTTTTATAAATTTGTATTTTATGACATCTTAGGACATCATTATCTTATAATCATTAACACTATCCTTAAGGGAGTATGTTCGTTTGCTGTAAATAATAATAATTATTATTATTATTATTATTATTATTATTATTATAACGACCCCATCCGATAGTGCTATGGGAATTGTAGGACATATCGAAGTAACAATAATCTCCGCATTGAGTCATAATCGAAGGTGCTATCCACTGGGACACCTTAGAGTTGAAAGAGTTGAAATGGAAGAAATACAACTGATGTCATTCCAAATAAACATAGTCCAGTTATTTCCCAGTATATGCCTTCATCCAAGAACTAAATATCGCCCGTTTATATCTCGGCAGTGTCCGTTGTTATTTTCCGGCAATTTTGCAATGTGTGTACATGGAGATAATAATGAGATTGATTATATATACGACCATATAAGAGATAAATACGGGGCCATTTATTATAACAGATAACTGACCGACCGAACGACTAACAGACTGACCAAAGTCAGCTCGCCATAATTCGTGTGTGGCATTCTGGCTCCCCGCAGATCTATCCTAAAGATAGATCGCTGCGATCAACCGCGGTGCGCTTCAATCTCCACGCAGAGTTATCGTTCCTTGCACTCACACTCGTTCCTCTGCTAACTACTAAATTACACGATTTTGGTAAAACCTGTTAAATTGGAATATGTTTGCCTGAAACTTATTTATTTCTTGTGTAAATATCATTTTGAATATCGATCTGGGTATTAATTTCGAGCTGGCTCTGAGATCGATATTCGTTTTCAACATACACTAAGCCATTTTGAATATCGAGCTGGGTTTGAATTTCGAGCTGGCTCTGAGATCGATATTTGTTTTAAACTTACACCAAGGCATTATGAATACATAGCTGGGTTTGAATTTCGAGCTGGCTCTGAGATCGATATTCGTTTTAAACCTATAACAAGGCATTTTGAATACAGAGTTGGGTTTGAATTTCGAGCTGGCTCTGAGATCGATATTCGTTTTAAACGTGAACCAAGTCATTTTGAATATCGATCTGGGTTTGTATTTCGAGCTTGCTCTGAGATCGAAATTCGTTTTAAACATACAACAACGAATTTTGAATATCGATGTGGGTTTGAATTTCGAGCTGGCTCTGAGATCGGTATTCATTTTAAACGTATAACAAGCCATTTTGAATATAGAGCTGGATTTGAATTTCGAGATGGCTCTGAGATCGATATTCGTTTTAAACGTATAACTAGGCATTTTGAATACAGAGCTGGGTTTGAATTTCGTGCTGACTCTGAGATCGATATTCGTTTTAAACGTATAACAAGGCATTTTGAATATCGAGCTGGGTTTGAATTTTGAGCTGGCTCTGAGATCGACATTCGTTTTAAACATACAACAACAAATTTTGAATATCGATCTGGGTATTAATTTCGAGCTGGCTCTGAGATCGATATTCGTTTACAACATACACTAAGCCATTTTGAATATCGAGCTGGATTTGAATTTCGAGCTGACTCTGAGATCGATATTTGTTTTAAACGTATAACAAGGCATTTTGAATATCGGGCTGGGTTTGAATTTCAAGCTAGCTCTGAGATCGATATTCATTTTAAACATACAACAACGAATTTTGAATATCGAGCTGGGTTTGAATTTCGAGCTGGCTCTGAGATCGATATTCGTTTAAAACTTACACCAATGCATTATGTATGCAGAGTTGGGTTTGAATACAGAGCTGACTCTGATATCGATATTCGTTTTAATCGTACACCAAGTCATTTTGAATATCGAGCTGGGTTTGAATTTCGAGCTGGCTCTGCGATCGATATTCGTTTTAAACGTATAACAAGGTATTTTGAATACAGAGCTAGGTTTGAATTTCGAGCTGGCTCTGAGATCGATATTCGTTTTAAACGTATAACAAGGCATTTTTAATATTGAGCTCGGTTTGAATTTCGAGCTGGCTCTGAGATCGATATTCGTTTAAACCCAGCTCTGTATTAAGAATGCCTTGTTATACGTTTAAAACGAATATCGATCTCAGAGCCAGCTCGAAATTCAAACCCAGCTCTGCATTCATAATACATTGGTGAACATTTAAAACGAATATCGATCTCAGAGCCAGCTCGAAATTCAAACCCAGCTTTGTATTCAGTATGCCTTCTCATAAGTTTAACCGAATATCGTATTCAGAACCTGCTCGAAATTCAAACCCAGCTCTATATTCAAAATGACTTGGTGTACGATTAAAACGAATATCGATATCAGAGTCAGCTCTGTATTCAAACCCAACTCTGCATACATAATGCCTTGGTGTAAGTTTAAAACGAATATCGATCTCAGAGCTAGCTCGACATTGAAAACCAAGCTCGATATTGAATGTTGATCTACGATCTTCGATCTTATAGCCAAATTCACACAACCACATAATAGAGGGCCCCATGAAAGACTAATTATTATTATTATTATTATTATTATAATTAAACAGATGGTCGATCGTGGTTGGTTTAGTCGGGGGAAAATACAACATTTAACGATTTCAATAAGAGGTAAATATACAAACTATGAAACAATGATTAAATAATAATTGTATGACGAATATTGTTGTGCTAAATGAATTACTGTCAATTATGAATAGGATGTGATGATTATACCCCAAATCACTCGGATGTAATGACAATGCTGATCATATCTCTTATCTACACCACTGCACGACACTACATAACACTTCAACAACACTTACAGACAATACCTCGTGTTCCTGTATACTTGCATTGTCAATCCTAGATGTAATCTCATCCGCATGATGTTTACTCGGCTTATGTAACGTTTCATAACATCAATAACAATTATAAAGTGCATCACATGTAGCCAATGCGCAATATCTTGAAAAATTGAAAACTAGTTTGTATAAAGAGTGATGTATCCGTTTAATACCATTTAAGAACGCACAACATATCCATACTTCACCCATATTGGGGCATGGGTTTCCTCCTCCACGCCCCCTCCCCCACGCTTTTTTTTTTTTTTTTTTTTTACATATTGTGTTGTTTTGGTCAATTCTTAAACATATAGCTATGTTGCCCCCTCCCCCCTCCTTCCCCACAAATCCCAACCCCGCCTTCACCCCCGCCCCCCCCCCCCCCCCCACCCCCCACTCGAAACACATTTTTAAATAGTTTTCTTTTTCATTTCAGAGTTATTTATGGTCACTTTTTACACATATAGATATATTGCCCCCACCCACCCAACAAACACCACACATATATTACTGTTTTGTTTTTTCTCAATACTTACACATATAGCTGTTAGCTATGTTGCCCATACCCCACTCCACACTCGAATTTATTTTTTTACCATATTTCTGTGTTGTTTTGGTAAATTCTTACACATAAAGCTATGTTGCCCCCACCCCACTCCCGCATCGAACCACCACTTGAAACTCGATGTGTTTTCTTTACATATTTCTGTGTTGTTTGGTCAATTCTTACACCTATAGTTGTGTTCGCACCCCTCCCCCCACTCACTCCCAAGACGAAACTCGTATTTGTCTCGCCTTTTCGAAGAAAAAAAGAGACACAGGTGTTGCTTTCCGGCGGCAGCGGCGACGGTGGCCGCGTCAACATTTAAGTTTTGCGTTTAGGTCGTTTTCTCACAAACTGTATGCACTAGACCTTTCAAACGTTGCTTATAGTTCTATCTTGGGTGGTACATCGCAACGTGACAAAGCAAATGTGGAAGTGACCCTTGACCCTCCAAGTATAGGCAGATAACTTAATAATTTTTACGTTCAACATTTGCGTTTAGATCACTAATTCACAACTGTATGCACTAGACCTTTCCAGACGTTGCTTATAGTTGTATCTTGGGTGGTACATCGCAACGTGACAAAGCAAATGTGGAAGTGACCTTGACCCTCAAGTAAGGGCAGATAACTTAAAAAACATTACGTTCAACATTTGCGTTTAGGTCACTAATTCACAAACTGTATGCACTAGAACTTTCATTTTGCTAATAGTTGTATCGTGGGTGGTACATCGAAACGTGACAAAGCAAATGTGGGTGTGAACTTGACCCTCCATGCAAAGAGCCAGCTCGAAAATTCAAACCCAGATCGATATTCAAAATGGCTTGTTATACGTTTAAAACGAATACCGATATCAGAGCCAGCTCGAAATTCAAACCCAGCTCGATATTCAAAATGACTTGGTTCACGTTTAAAACGAATATCGATTTCAGAGCCAGCTCAGTATTCAAACACAACTCTGCATTCAAAATGACTCGGTGTCAGTTAAAACGATTATCGATCTCAGATCCAGCACGAAATTCAAATCCAGCTCGATATTCAAAATGGCTTCGTGTATGTTTAAAACGAATATCGATCTCAGATCCAACACGAAATTCAAATCCAGCTCGATATTCAAAATGTCTTCGTGTATGTTTTAAACGGATATCGATCTCTGAGCCGGCTCGAAATTCAAACTTAGCTCGAAATTCAAAATGCGTTGTTCTATGTTTAAAATGAATACCGATCTCAGAGCCAGCTCGAATTCAAACCCAGCTCTGCATTCAAAATGACTTTGTGTATGTTAAAACGAATATCGATCTCAGATCCAGCACGAAATTCAAATCCAGCTCGATATTCAAAATGGCTTCTCGTGTATGTTTTAAACGGATATCGATCTCTGAGCCGGTTCGAAATCAAACTTAGCTCGAAATTCAAAATGCGTTGTTCTATGTTTAAAATGAATACCGATCTCAGAGCCAGCTCGAAATTCAAAACCAGCTCTGCATTCAAAATGACTTTGTGTATGTTTAAAACGAATATCGATCTCAGAGCCAGCTCGAAATTCAAACCCAGCTCTGTATTCAAAATGCCTTGTTATAACGTTTAAAACGAATATCGATTTCAGAGCCAGCTCGAAATTCAAACCCCAGATCGATATTCAAAATGACTTGGTTCACGTTTAAAACGAATACCGATCTCAGAGACGGCTCGAAATTCAAACCCAGCTCTGCATTTAAAATGATTTTGTGTATGTTTGAAACGAATATCGATCTCAGAGCCAGCTCGAAATTCAAACCCAGCTCTGCATTCAAAATGACTCTGTGTATGTTTAAACGAATATCGATCTAAGAGCCAGCTCTGCATTCACACCCATCTCTGCATTCATAATGCCTTAGTGTATGTTTATAACGAATATCGATGTCAGAGCCAGCTCGAAATTCAAACCCAGCTCTGCATTCAAAATGACTTTGTGTATGTTTATAACTAATATCGATCTCAGAGCCATCTCTGTATTCAAACCCAGCTCTGCATTCATTATATAATGCCTTGGTGTACGTTTACACGAATATCGATATCAGAGCCAGCTCGAAATTCAAACCCAGCTATGCATTCAAAATGACTTGTATGTTTGTAACGAATATCGATTTCAGAGCCAGCTTGAAATTCAAATCCAGCTCGATATTCAAAATGACTTTGTGTATGTTTATAACGAATATCGATCTCAGTGCCAGCTCGAAATTCAAACCCAGCTTTGTATTCAAATGCCTTGTTATTCGTTTAAAACGAATATCGATCTAAGAGCCAGCTCGAAATTCAAACCTAGCTCGATATTCAAATGGGCTTGTTATACGTTTAAAACGAATACCGATCTCAAAGCCAGCTCGAAATTCAAACACAGCTCGATATTCAAAATGGCTTGTTATACGTTTAAAACGAATACCGATCTCTGCGCTAGCTCGAAATTCAAACCCAGCTCGATATTCAAAATTACTTGTTTCACGTTTAAACGAATATCGATCTCAGAGCCAGCTTGAAATTCAAACCCAGCTCGATATTGAAAATGGCTTGTTATACGTCTAAAACGAATACCGATCTCAGGGCAGCTCGAAATTCAACCCAGATCGATATTCAAAATGACTTGGTTCACGTTTTAAAACGAATACCGATCTCAGAGCCAGCTCGAAATTCAAACCCAGCTCTGCATTTAAAATGATTTTGTGTATGTCTGAAACGAATAACGATCTCAGAGCCAGCTCGAAATTCAAACCCAGCTCTGCATTCAAAATGACTTTGTGTATGTTTAAAACGAATATCGATGTCAGAGCCAGCTCGAAATTCAAACCCAGCTCTGCATTCAAAATGACTTTGTGTATGTTTATAACGAATATCGATCTCAGAGCCATCTCTGTATTCAAACCCAGCTCTGCATTCATAATGCCTTGGTGTACGTTTACAACGAATATCGATATCAGAGCCAGCTCGAAATCAATCCCAGCTCTGCATTCAAAATGACTTGTATGTTTGTAACGAATATCGATTTCAGAGCCAGCTCGAAATTCAAATCCAGCTCGATATTCAAAATGACTTTTTGTATGTTTATAACGAATATCGATCTCAGTGCAGCTCGAAATTCAAACCCAGCTCTGTATTCAAATGCCTTGTTATACGTTTAAAACGAATATCGATCTAAGAGCCAGCTCGAAATTCAAACCTAGCTCGATATTCAAAATGGCTTGTTATACGTTTAAAACGAATACCGATCTCAAGAGCCAGCTCGAAATTCAAACGCAGCTCGATATTCAAAATGGCTTGTTATACGTTTAAAACGAATACCGATCTCTGCGCTAGCTCGAAATTCAAACCCAGCTCGATATTCAAAATTACTTGTTTCACGTTTAAAACGAATATCGATCTCAGAGCCAGCTCGAAATTCAAACCTAGCTCGATATTCAAAATGGCTTGTTATACGTTTAAAACGAATACCGATCTCAAAGCCAGCTCGAAATTCAAACCCAGCTCGATATTCAAAATGGCTTGTTATACGTTTAAAACGAATACCGATATCTGCGCTAGGTCGAAATTCAAAACCCAACTCGATATTAAAAATGACCTTGTTTCACGTTTAAAACGAATATCGATCTCAGAGCCAGCTCGAAATTCAAACCCAGCTCTGCATTCAACTGACTTTGTGTATGTTTAAAACGAATATTGATCCCAGAGCCAGCTCAAAATTCAAACCCAGCTCGATATTCAAAATGACTTGGTTCACGTTTAAAACGAATATCGATCTCAGAGCCAGCTCAAATTCAAACCCAACTCTGCATTCATAATGCCTTAGTGTATGTTTATAACGAATATTGATCTTAGAGCCAATTCGAAATTCAAACCCAGCTCTGCATTCAGAATGAGTGTGTGTATGTTTTATAACGAATATCGATCTCAGAGCCATCTCTGTATTCAAACCCAGTTCTGCATTAATAATGCCTTGGTGTACGTTTACAACGAATACAGAGCCAGCTCGAAATTCAAACCCAGCTCTGTATTCAGTATGCCGTTTTATAAGTTTAACCGAATATTCATCTCAGAGCCATCTCTGTATTCAAATCAGCTCTGCATTCATAATGCCTTGGTGTACGTTTTAAACGAATATCGATCTCAGAGCCAGCTCGAAATTCAAACCAGCTACTGTATTCAAAATGCATTGTTATACGTTTAAAACGAATATCGATCTCAGAGCCAGCTCGAAATTCAAACCCAGCTCGTTATTCAAAATGGTTTGTTATACGTTTATAACGAATACCGATCTCAGAGCCAGCTCGAAATTCAAACCAGATCGATATTCAAAATGACTTGGTTCAAGTTTAAATCGAATATCGATCTCAGAGCCAGCTCGAAATTCAAACCCAGCTCTGCATTCAAATGACTTGGTTCAAGTTTAAATCGAATATCGATCTCAGAGCCAGCTCAGTATTCAAACACAGCTCTGCATTCAGAATGACTAGGTGTAAGTTTAAAACGAATATCGATCTCAGAGCCAGCTCGAAATTCAAACCCTACTCTGCATTCATAATGCCTTAGTGTATGTTTATAACGAATATCGATCTCAGAGCCAGCTCGAAATTCAAACCCAGCTCTGCATTCAAAATGACTTTGTGTATGTTTATAAAGAATATCGATCTCAGAGCCATTTCTGTATTCAAACCCAGCTCTCCATTCATAATGCCTTGGTTTACGTTTACAACGAATATCGATCTCAGAGCCAGCTCGAAATTCAAACCCAACTCTGCATTCATAATGCCTTAGTGTTTGTTTATAACGAATATCGATCTCAGAGCCAGCTCGAAATTCTAACCCAGCTCTGCATTCAAAATGACTTTGTGTATGTTTATAACGAATATCGATCTCAGAGCCAGCTCGAAATTCAAACCCAACTCTGCATTCATAAAGCCTTAGTGTATGTTCATAACGAATATCGATCTCAGAGCCAGCTCTGCATTCAAACCCAGCTCTGCATTCAAAATGACTTTGTGTATGTTTATAAAGAATATCGATCTCAGCGCCATTTCTGTATTCAAACCCAGCTCTCCATTCATAATGCCTTGGTGTACGTTTACAACGAATATCGATCTCAGAGCTAGCTCGAAATTCAAACCCAGCTCTGTATTCAGTATGCCTTCTTATAAGTTTAACCGAATATCGATCTCAGGGCCATCTTTGTATTCAAACCCAGCTCTGCATTCATAATGTCTTGGTGTACGTTTCAAACGAATATCAATCTCAGAGCTAGCTCGAATTCAAACACCCAGCTCTGTATTCAGTATGCCTTCTTATAAGTTTAACCGAATATCGATCTCAGAGCCATCGTTGTATTCAAACCCAGCTCTGCTGCATTCATAATGCCTTGGTGTACGTTTCAAACGAATATAAATCTCAGAGCTAGCTCGAAATTCAAACCCAGCTCTCGTATTTAGTATGCCTTCTTATAAGTTTAACCGAATATCGATCTCAGAGCCATCGTTGTATTCAAACCCAGCTCTGCTGCATTCATAATGCCTTGGTGTACGTTTCAAACGAATATAAATCTCAGAGCTAGTTCGAAATTCAAACCCAGCTCTGTATTCAGTATGCCTTCTTATAAGTTTAACCGAATATCGATCTCAGGGCCATCTTTGTATTCAAACCCAGCTCTGCATTCATAATGTCTTGGTGTACGTTTCAAACGAATATCAATCTCAGAGCTAGCTCGAAATTCAAACCCAGCTCTGTATTCAGTATGCCTTCTTATAAGTTTAACCGAATATCGATCTCAGAGCCATCGTTGTATTCAAAACCCATGCTCTGCTGCATTCATAATGCCTTGGTGTTACGTTTCAAACGAATATAAATCTCAGAGCTAGCTCGAAATTCAAACCCAGCTCTGTATTCAGTATGCCTTCTTATAAGTTTAACCGAATATCGATCTCAGAGCCATCGTTGTATTCAAACCCAGCTCTGCTGCATTCATAATGCCTTGGTGTACGTTTCAAACGAATATAAATCTCAGAGCTAGTTCGAAATTCAACCCCAGCTCTGTATTCAGTATGCCTTCTTATAAGTTTAACCGAATATCGATCTCAGAGCCATCGTTGTATTCAAACCCAGCTCTGCTGCATTCATAATGCCTTGGTGTACGTTTCAAACGAATATAAATCTCAGAGCTAGTTCGAAATTCAAACCCAGCTCTGTATTCAGTATGCCTTCTTATAAGTTTAACCGAATATCG
>JAWPHD010014281.1:0-62299 GCA_037043455.1 Cyrtodaria siliqua | reverse complement strand
CTTGAACATATATACAACTTAATATAACGGGTAACCTTATCGATATATGTACATCCAACCATAGCTTATTATCAAAAGAGGTTATGACCCTATCATTTTGCAACGCACTGCATGCTTGGTGGTAGACCCATTTACAGTTCGCCACTATGCGTTCCTCTCTAATTCTGCGATGACCGGACAGGCTGTGGACCCTATGATGACGTTTACCTAAAGCCCAAAAGCACGTTGACGTTTGATTTTTGTCCGCAATTGTGTATTCTCCTGTTGCTCTGACTTCTGCCAAGTACTTGAGTACCTTCTTTGTGGCTTTCTTGGCTATATTTTTTTTTGTATTTATATATACACGAGCATCTTATATTGCAAATTAATGCTGCCTAGTTGGTTAGAGAATAGTTCACGGCGGGATTTCTTTATTTACACTGTCCAGTTTTATTGGGTTGACGGTAGGGTAAGTGTGAGGTTTGGTGCATCCTAGAACCTGGTTTAAACCCCAGCGGCTTTTTTGGCCACAGACCGTTCCAAGGCGATAGCCCTATTGTCAATTATTTTGTGTTTGTGATGTCTTGTTTGGCCTAATATTCGATTTTTATATCTATATTCCTAGTCATACAGGGGGAGGTTTTACCGCCGCCACACTTCACAGGCAATGCTACTTTTAAACCAGATTCTAGGTTGCATAAGTAGATATAGAAGTTGAACTGCAAACGTAGCATTCAATGAAAAATCACGCATAGAAACAAACAATAATTACTAAGATGGATAAAAGGCAAGATATGACATAACAAACATAAAGTGTTTGAAAATAGGGCTACCGCCTTGGAATGATCCGTTGCAAAATATGCCACTGGGGGTTTAAGGTTCCTGCGTATACTAAACTTCACACCCTAGTCTGATAACAATAAAATGCCAGGTTATATTCTCTAACAAGCAAGGAAGCATTTATATGCAAAACATATTAACACATACATGACCATGTACATACGAATATTAAAGACAAAGCCTAGAAAGCTACAAAGCAAGTACTCAACTACGTGTTAGAAGACAGAGCAACACGACAACATATCGTTAACCATCAATACTTAGACGAGGATGTTCCTAGACCAACATCCTATGGAATACTCATTTGATTTCCTAGCGTTTGTAGTCGAGTTGCGCAATTTATTATTCGTAAACTTTTATCATTAAATGGCTACTTCATCAGGGCTACCGTAACAAATACTTCGAAACACCTTTGCAGAACTTTATTTTCGTGACGCTGCATTTCTAATATAAAAGTAATTTGAGAACTCTTCTTCAAAGAAATATAAAAAGATCGGACAGGGAAAGCAGCTTACAAGGAGGACAGTCAACCACAAAACACAGAAACAAACATGCAAACAGACAAACAAGAAGGCAAAAGCAAACGACATCACAAACACAAAAGGGTTGACAATAGGGCTACCGCCTTGGAACGGTCAGTGGCAAAGTAGGCCACTGGGTGGGTGGGGTGGGGGGGGGGGTTTAAACCGGTTCTAGGGTGCACCAAACCTCACACTTACTCTACTATGGCGCCATGATCTAACCTCTAACCAACAAGGCAGCATCAATAGGCTATATAAGTAAAACACAAACATGCTCGTGTAAATATAATAAAAAAACAATAGCCTAGAAAGCAACAATGAAGGTACTCAATGACTTGGCAGAAGCCAGAGCAACAAGAGAATAAACCATTAAGGGCATGACAAGAAAGATCATAGACAATAATCAAACGCCAACGTCCCAATGGGCTTTAGGTAGGCGTCATCATAGGGCAATTAAAGAGGCAAGCATAGTGGCGAACTGTAAAAGGGTCCACCACCAAGCATGCAGTACGTTACAAAATGATAGGGTCATAACCTCTTTTGATAAACTTTTTAACAAGTTTAACAAAGAAAGTATGAAAGTGATCATGACTAAGAATCTTACGAAGTTTATAAATCACACCACCATAGAAGTCAGGTTGTGATAGTCCTTGTCGCAGAAGAATCCTTAAATTACTTTTATATTTGGAAAGAAGATCGGGGTTACGATAATAAACTTTTGCAAAGGTTTTACGAAGTTCATGGTAACGGTAACCCTGAATAAGTAGCTTTTTAGTTATACAAAGATTACGAATATTAAAGTCCTCAACTCGAGTACAAGCTCTTGAAAAACGAATAAGTTGAGACACATACACCCAATAAGAAGTTGCTCGGGGAACATCTCCATCCAAGTGGGGATAATTAACAATATCAAAATAAAAATCATCTCTCTTGTCATATATTTTGCTAATTATTTCACCATTTTCAATCGAGAGATATAAATAAAAAAAAGGAAGCGTTATTATCAGATATATTAGCTTTGGTAAGCTGAAGTTCTTTAGGATAAATATTATTAACCATATTTGGAAAGAAAGGGTTGTCAATGTTCAATATGTCATCCAGATACCGAGAGGTGTCATTAAAGGCTTCAATAACATCTGCCTAGGTATCTGTTGAAAGACTCAACATGCAATCTCTTTCATTGCAAAATAAAAACAAATCTGCGACAAGTGGTGCACAGTTCGTACCCATAGGGATACCAACAATTTGTCTATAAACGGTGGTTCCATACCTGACGAAAATATTATCTAATAGGAAGATGAGTGCTTCACAAACTTCAAAGCAAGTCCACATAGCATAATTGTCTGAACTGCCGTTAGTAAAAAACGCTTTAATATTATTACAGGCCAAAAATGTAGTATTTTCTCTCGCGAGTGTTTTTTGAATGAGAGAAATTAGCTTGTTTTTGATAAGATGATGCGGTCAAGTTGTATATAGTGTAGAGAAATCATAAGTGCTTATAGATGAAACATGACGTTTATTGAAAATTATCATAAGTTTTCATAAGTTTTCATAAGTTTTCATAAGTTTTATCACAATATCGTTTAACGTGATCTTTAACGGCAATTTATCTGGGGTCTGTAAGGTATTTACTTACTCCCCGTAAAGACGTACAACGCTTCAATCGGAATTGTCGTCATTTGAAAAGTGCTTTATGTTTTTATTTGCTATATATTTATGCTTTAATCCATCTTTAAATGATTTATGTGAACGTTCAATAAATGGAACATATTTACCACTGTTGTCGTTCCTTATGTTAAACTGAGAAGTTTCTAAATCGTGGTGTTCTTCCCTTCCGCGCATCCCAAATAGCTTACAGTTATAAAAGAAAGTACAAACATCGAACAGGAAATGCAGCTTTCACAGAACACAGTAAACCCCAACACACGCAAAATGACACACAAGAATGGCAGTAAAGGCATATGACGTCACGAACACAAAAAGGGTTGACAGCAGGGCTACCGCCTTGGAACGGTCAGTGGCAAAAAGGACGCTTGGGATTTAAACCAGGTTCTAGGGTGCACCAAACCTCACACTTACCCTACTGTAATAAAGATTACTGCACTCTGCAAAGATTTTCCACTAGCGAAGCCAAAAGGTTTGCGAAGACCGTAATATATCTTCTTGTTCCGCGCGATTGGTTCCGCTTGCTTGATTTTGGAACCAAGCCCTTGTTGAGTAACCCATTTTATCTCAGAGTCGAGACATTTGCGAAAATGTAGAAATCTGTCATCTTTTTCATTCATGAAATTTAAATCATTTCTTTCTTCACAGTCTCGTAAATATCGCATAATTCCAGTGGATAGTGAATACTATGATTTTCCGGGTACAGTTCTCTGTTTTGTTTTTTCACCTCAAATATAAATCGACTGAGCCATTTATTTACACAATCAACGGTGAAAGTGTGCAATTCTGGGATCACCAAGTACACGTTCGTTCCTGGTTTCCCGCCACACACTGAAGACGTTCACATGCCGGTTTGTGTATTTGCGTGTATTTTTGGCATGCACTCTTCTATTCCTGCTTTGATATCGGCAGTATAAACAATATCCTGAAAACGTTTCAAATTTGCAGAACTGTAATTTTTAATGATTACCGAGCAACCATACTCAACAGTCATTGCCGGACTAACAATTAATATTACCATCATTGTTATACAATATTTCGTCAAAAAGAGTGTTGAAGCTTGAGCCAACATCTCCTTGTTGAGTTAGAGAAAAGTTTACCTCGTTATAAAAACCCGAAATTTGTGTCGTGTTTAAATAATCCTTTTCAACCCCTTCCGCTAGTTGTGAAAATTCAATGTCAGTTTCGCTTGATCCAAACAGTAAGAATTCAAAATATTGTTTCTCTGTCGTATCTGCTAGCTGCGACATAAAAGTGTTTTCAGCGTCATTTTCAAATACGTCCATGTTTTAATAGCGGGTGCTTACATTTTGACGCAGAATGGCATAGATTAGTGTTGAGGTCACAGGCTGACAGTTTGGCGGGAATGTGGTGCCGCTTCCAAGCAAAATACTTGACCTTTAAAACTGTTGGCCATAGGCAAATATTACTATGACAATATTCTACACATGACGTAATACCACGACGAACCCATATGATCACCGTTTGCACAATAATAACGAATTGAATTGAATGTTGTTTAACGGCTCATCAACACAGTATAGGTTATTTAGAGCCGCCCCAGAGAGAGGGGAAGGATACATAGGAATCCGGGAGCCTGCCCTACTCTTATTATCGAATAGATTCCTATGGTTCTTTAACGTGCTCGGAAGATAGACCGATACACGGGACCGCCCGGTTTACGTCCCCATCCGACGGACGAGGCTAAGGTAAAGTGTCTTGCCCAAGAACACACCGACGGAACTCAGTGGCACCACGGAGGATTGAACCCGGGGCCTCCGGTTACAAATCCGCCGCGCTACCGACTGCGCCACGCCAGCCCCCTACAACAATAACGAGAACCTAGGTTCTCAGAGGTGATTAATGAGAACCTAGGCTCTCAACGTTGAGAACATAGGTTCCCAGCGCCATGTGCACACTAATTATGAGAACCTAGGTTCTCGGACGAGATCAAAAGTTATTTTGAAAACCCATGTTCTTGCGATTAATTGTGCAAATAATGAATAATTTTGTATTCAGTTGAGATCACAGTCATTTTTAAGAACCCATGTGTTCGTAATTATTGTGCACATGGCACTCTTCGTTTACCAAAACCTATGATCTCAGTCTCAGAACCCAGGTTTTCATCGAGAGGGAGAGCCTAGGTTTTGATTGGTTATCGAGACACTCGGTTATCGACCAATCAAGAAGCGCTTCGCCATTTATTATCGGTGCGACTATGCAAGCGCCTATTGATAAGCGCCTATTCCTAACTATCTATGGAAACCATGTAAGCGTGCATAGTGTGCATAGTCCATCCGTTGTTCAATCAGGATTTAAAAAGTAGGCCTTAAGTTAAACCAGATATCATGTGCATATATGTTTAAGAAGTGTGATATTTGAAACATAACCAGAGTTCAAAAGACCGAATTTAAAGAAACAATGATAAACTTCATTATCAATACTTGGGAAACTGTTCTCTTTCAGTCGCTATGAAACTCAAACTCCCAGCAGTGGTTACTTACCCTTTCTGTTACATTAACCACTGCCACCACACAAATGTATAGCTGAAATACGGATAAGTTTAATTTTTGGTTAAATATTTTTTAGGTCAATATGTTCACCATTCTTTCTTCATAATATAGGAAAATAGTGTGAAAAATGGTATCTGGCTTAAAGAATGATTTATTTACAAAAACAAATTAAATTTAGCAAATATATATTTCATATGCACACCGGTTACTTGTAAACAGACATGTATTCCGTTTAGAACATTACATTACAGAAGCTGCGTGTAAATTTAATAAAGAGATTACGCTCAAGCCAAAACAGGTTGAATGTTTTCAACATATTCTCGAAGGTGATGATGTTATTTCCAATTGGTTGCTTGTTGGTTACGGTAAGAGTTTGCTGTACCAAGCATTACCTAATGTATTGCCATTTTGTAATCACGTGGCCTCAGCTATAGTCACGTGATTTGTGTGGTGGAAGGGATTATTGCCTACAATAGCACTGCGTGGAGGTTGTATGAAACATGTTTGTTTATTGTAAACTAGTTTATTAGTTGCATTATGACTATATCATCCATGATAGAACGATTGAAACAATTGATTATGACGATTATAGTCCCGATAAACCTCTACCCAGGGCCTTTATGGACAAAATATATAATTGATTGGTAAATTGCCAGAATTAAATCGTATCACGATGCATATTGATCGCAGTGATCGAAATTCAGTTATTAACAACATAAACGAATTTCCCCATTTGGATGGGGATGTTCCCCGAGCAAC
Organism: Cyrtodaria siliqua; assembly: GCA_037043455.1. NCBI lineage: Eukaryota > Metazoa > Mollusca > Bivalvia > Adapedonta > Hiatellidae > Cyrtodaria > Cyrtodaria siliqua. The sequence goes on along the minus strand of JAWPHD010014281.1, from coordinate 56,022 downwards.
TTCTTATCGGATGTATGTGTCTCAACGTATTCGTTTTTCAAGAGCTTGTACTCGAGTTGTGGATTTTAATATTCGTATTCTTTGTATAACTAAAAAGCTACTCAATCAGGGTTACAGTTACCATAAACTTCGTAAAACCTTTGCACAATTTTATTATAGTTACCCTGATCTTCTTTCCAAATATAAAAGTTATTTCAGGACTCTTCTGCGTCAAGGACTATCACAACCTGACTTCTATGGTGATGTGATTTATAAACTTCGTAAGATTCTTGGTCATGATCACTTTCATACTATCTTTGTTAAACTTGTTCAAAAGCTTATCAAAAGAGGTAATGACCCTTTCATTTTGCAACGTACTGCATGCTTGGTGGTGGACCCTTTTACAGTTCGCCACTATGCTTTCCTCTTTAATTGTACGATGACAGGACAGGCTGTGGACCCTCTGATGACGCCTACCTAAAGACCATTGGGACGGTGGCGTTTGATGTTTGTCTATGATCTTTCTTGTCGTGCCCTTAATGGTTTATTCTCTTGTTGCTCTCTATTCTGCCAAGTCAGTGATTACCTTCATTGTGGCTTTCTAGGCTATTGTTTTGTTGTATTATATTTACACGAGCATATTTGTGTTTAACTTATATTGCCTATTGATGCTGCCTTGTTGGTAAGAGATAAGATCTTGGCGAGGCTTTCTTTATTTACACTGTCCTGTTCTAATGGTATGACAGTAGGGTAAGTGTGAGATTTGGTGCACCCTAGAACCGGTTTAAACCCCCAGTGGCCTACTTTGCCACTGACCGTTCCAAGGCGGTAGCCCTATTGTCAACCCTTTTGTGTTTGTGATGTCGTTTGCATTTATTATTGCTTTTGCCTTCTTGTTTGTCTGTTTACGTGTTTGTTTCTGTGTTTTGTGGTTGACTGTCCTCCTTGAATGCTACTTTCCCTGTCCGATCATTTTATATTTCTTGGTAAAGGACCATAAGCTTATAGTAAATGCTACATATCAAGCCTCTGGCTCTTGTAGCGTCCGAGAGCTCTGTGCCTTGTGGTTTCAAAGAAGAAGAGTTTTTAAAGTTTTTTCCTAAATGTCTATATGAAAAACATGCAAAATCTCAATATAGAAACTTTGGATCCACGGGGCACGGCCATGTTTGACTCCGGGGACTTTATTTGAACAAACGCGATAGTTTAAGCTTTGGCAATCATTTTTAAAGAAAAACTGTTATAATCTGTCAAGCGGTTCTTGAGAAGAAGATGTTTTAAAATTTCGATTATATATTCTAATGGCGGCCATCTTGGATGCCTTGCTGATCTAATTTTAACAAATCTAAAAAGCATTCACCTAAGGATCTTCCATGTGAAGTTTGGTCAAAATTGGCCTATCGGTTTCTGAGGAGAAGTTGATTGAAGAAAAGTTAACGACGACGACGGACGACGGACGAATAGTGATCCCAATAGATCACCTTGAGTCTTCGGCTCAGGTGATCTGATAAAAGAGTAGAATAAATGTCGAGCTGGAACGTAGCATTCGCCGATCACAGTCATCAAAAAATACGCAATTGAAGCGTATTTACTGACTCTAGAGAGGTAAATCACTGAAAGTAAGTATACAAGTCGAACAGGAAATACAGCTTTCACAGAACACAGTAAACCCAAAAAACACGCAAAGACAAACAAGAATGGTAATAGTTATAATAAAGTCAAATGACGTCACAAACACAAAAAAGGTTGACAGTAGGGCTACCGCCTTGAAGCGGTCAGTGGCAAAAAGGCCGATTGGGCTTTAAACCAGGTTCTAGGGTGCACCAAACATCACACTTACCCAACTGTCATCCCAATTAAACGGACAGTTTAAATGAAGAAGTCCCCGCCATGAACTATTCTCTAACCAACAAGGCAGAATTAAAAGGCAATATACATGATATAAGTAAAACACAAAGATGCTCGTGTATATATAAATACAAAAAAAATACAATAGCCTAAAAAGCCACAAAGAAGTTGAATTCGGTGCAATACTAATTGGTCGAATGCTTTTCTGACTAATTTCCTGGTTAATCTTGTACATTTTAACTCTGAAGTTTGTAGATCACATTTCCATAAAATAAAGGCTGTGATATTTCTTTTCCCAGAAGCGTTTTTAGTTTGGTGTTGTACTTTCCCAGTAGCATTTTGTTGCGGCGATAAAACTTCAGGAAAGTACTGCCTTGCTCGTAATAACGAAAACCTTGCTGTAGGTGTTGACTGTAGGTGTAATAACTTCATTTCGATCATTAACGTCCTTAACAGCAATTTACGCTTTAGCAAAACGAATGAGAAGGAAGGTATAAACAGTAAATAATGTAGAAAGAGGTACATCACCATCAATATGTACCAAGATTTCAATTCGACATTTTACGGTGGCTGGTTTTACCAACAGCATAAAACGCAACAATTAATTTCGTTGTACGATTAAATTATGGGAAATTCATTATTTTATTTTAAAAAATTGATTAGAAGACTATTTTCTTGTGTATCTTTGCATGTCAGCCTACCATATAGTTTTGCGCGTTTTTTGAGGTGAAAGAAATATAAAAAGATCGGACAGGGAAAGTAGCATTCAAGGAGGACAGACAACCACGAAAACTTATACTATCAAAAAGATGTCTGAATTTTCATAAAACTTTCCGCAATATTTATAACATGTCACGGGAACAGATTAACATATGTGATAAATGTGTAGTCGTACATGCATTTTAATTTTAGACGAAACGTGCTTAGGATCTTAAAAGCACACATGCTGAGATATTACTTCTCCAGCAATAATGTGGTTAGATTTCTGAAAAATGGTGTGCTTGTCTGTATTGCCGTAAAAGCCTTACTCGTTTCATTTGAGATAAAATTACAGATTCCATGAACATAATTCTATGTCAAGTTGGTGTAATTATACGATGAACGCCAATATAAAAACTAAGTTTCGTCTTACTCGAACACCATACTGTGAAATGCCCTAACCCATCAGAATGTCTCCTTTCTAAATTTCAGACCTGGTCGGATAAAAATGTTTTTAAATTTTCTAAATCTAAAACTAATTGTATGCACTTTCGTCAACTACTTAAACAACACGAAGACCCTCATATAACACTGGGTGTGTCACCAATACCAGTAGTGGATGAGACAAAATTCCTTGGTATTATTTTCGACCGTAAATTAACGTTTATACCACACTTTAACTACTTGAAGGCCATGTGCCTTAAAGCTCTTAATTTACTTAAAGCTGTTGCAAACACTAATTGGGGAGCAGATCGTACTTTTACAACTTTATAGCTGGCTTATCAGATCCAAGCTGGACTAGGGCTCAATAGTATATGGATCGACTCGCAAGTCATACTTGCATATGCTCGATCCTATAATATAATCAAGACTCGCCTTATGTGCCTTTCGTACATGTTGAAGCTAATGAACCATCACTCTCTCATAGACGGGACAAATAAGCCCTTCAATATGCCATTACATTACAAGCTAACCCTTCAAACCCAATTTTCGATACTGTTTTTAATCCTAGATATCAACCTCTTTTTGATCGAAAACCGAATATCATTTGACCATTAAACCAAAATTAAGAGACACTGAAATTGACCTAAATTTAATTGGCAAGTATAAAAAACCACAAATTCCACCGTGCACTTTGGAAACACTAACAATTCTTTTTTATCTTTGTAATAAATCCAGTACAGACCCTACTGTCTTTCAAAGCAAACTGAATGAAATTAAATCGAAATACAGTAACTTTCAACATATATACACAGATGGTCCTAAAAAATGGTGTTGTTCACAAACACAGCATAAAGAGCCGCCTGCCTGCACTTAAGGCAATTGAACTTGCCTTACATTATACAAGTCATGTACGAAAACTTGGTAGAGAGAGCTGATTGAGCTGCTAAAGCAGCATTAGGTTTACATATTTCTAATTCCAAATAACCTTATACTGATTTTAAATGTTGTATTAACGCACATATTAGTAACTCTTGGCAAGCCGCTTGGGATTTGTAAACTCCATTCAATTAAACCGCAACTCGGAGAATGACCTTGTTTTAGTAGATGCTTTCGTCGAGAAGAAGTTGTTCTAACCCTGTTCAGGATAGGGCATACACTTTATACGCATTCATATTTATTACAAGGTGAGCAATAACCAGAATGTATTCCCTGCTTTGCACCTTTAAAAGTCAAACACATATTGTTGGAATGTGTAGACTTTGATCCTATGCGTCAACGGTATTACAATGTTAATACTATGAAAAAGTTATTTGATACTATAGATAATAGTCTTGTTTAATTAGAACATTATAATATTCTCATATATATATTTCCTTATTTATATACCCGTTGACGGGCATTTGTTGATTTACATATATAGTTCATATTACTACCATATCATCCCCAATTTGTAAATAGTTCTATCTTTATATATATCTTTCATCAGTTTTAGCGCACAATATGACCTATTTATCACCATTCATTAATTCATTACGTCTCTGTTGGAACATGTATAGCTAGAATACAATGAACTTTCCAAAAAACATTTTAGCCATTAACCGTTTCCAGGCAATACTCTTGTTATTAAAAATATATACACCTAGTGTTATTTAAGATAGGACTACTATAGTGTAAATCACCACATGTATCTTTTAATTGTGCATTATCCCTGGATCGGGCACCTAGTCCACTGTGTTTCATCAGTAGATGTCGCGACTAAAATATCTGCTTAGCGTGTCAGTCAAGAACAGACTCTTTTTGTGTTTGTAATGTCGTATTTGACCTCTTATTCATTTGTAATGTTGTATTTTTTTGTAATTTTGTTCTTTGTTTCAGTGTGTGTTTGTGGTTGACTGTCGTCTTTGAAAGCTACTTTTCCTGTTCGATTTTTTAATCCATATTTTACCAGATTTATGGTTGACTGTTTTTTACGAAAGCTACATTTCCTTGTTGATTTTATGCATACTTTTATTGGTCACATTTAAGTCATACTGTGCAAATCCAAAAATAGATTATGAGAGAGAAAGAGGGGGTGGGAGAGAGAAAGAGAGAGATAGATTTATGAGAGATGTTTAGGAAATTATTATAGCACAAAGTATATAGTGGCATGTCTTTAAGGTAAATTATTAGGGACAAAGAGTTTGAAATATGATTGTCATTATTTTGCCAGTGGCATATTTATACTGCGTTACTTTTCAAATTTGAAACATATATATCCATGTAATATTGTTTTGTCTAGAGGAATACAACTCGTTCGATATTTAGAAATAAGGACCATATTATTGGAGAGCATATACGTTATATTAATGAAATCACATATACCGGATCATCGATTATTTTCACCCAATTAAACGTACGAACTATTGGTAGTAAAGGTTATGAGGTTTAATTACTGATATGTTCAAAATACTTTCAGCGTAAGTTTTCCCAATATTTTTTCTAATGAACTCTTTACATGCTTGTATAACACGTGTTAAAGACAGAATATAGATTTGTCGGTGAACATACTAACATTAGGGTTGTTAAGTTAGTCATGCATTAGGTGATTTGTTTCGGTTGTATGAACACTAACATCTTAGATTTAGGTATTATGAAAGCCCTGATAGGACTTCTGACTTTCTTACTTCTTACTTCGTTACTTTTTACTTTACGACTTAATGGCTTCTAACGTTGTTATTTCTAACTTCGTTACTTCTAACTTCATGACATTTTGATTCGTTAATTCGGAGTTCATTTTTTTAAACTTCATGACTTCTAACTTCACGACTTCCAACTGCATTACTTCTAACTTCATGACTTCTAACTTCTTACTTCTAACTTCATGACTTCCAACTTCATGACTTCCGTTTTCGTGACTTCTAACTTCATAACTTCACCGTTCCAAGGCTGTGGCCTTATTGTCAAGCCTTTTGTGTTTGCGGTGTCTTATTTTGCCTTTTATTCATCTTTAAAGTTATTCATGTTCTTTGTTTCTGTGTGTGCTTTTGGTTGACTGTCGTCCTTAAATGCTGCTTTTCCTGCTCGATTTTTTATATCTACTAGGGTTACCGTTACCATAAACTTCGTAAAACCTTTGCAAACATGTTATTATCGTAACCCTGATCTTCTTTCCAAATAGAAAAAGGACTCTTTTGCGACAAGGAATATCACAACCTGACTTCTATGGTGATGTGATTTATCAACTTCGTAAGATTCTTGGTCATGATCACTTTCATACTATCTTTGTTAAACTTGTTAAAAAGTTTATTAAACGAGGTTATGACCCTATCATTTTGCAACGTACTGCATGCCTGGTGGTGGACCCTTTTACAGTTCGCCACTATGCTTTCCTATTTAATTGTACGTTTACCGGACAGGCTGTGGACCCTATGATGACGCCTACCTAAAGCCCATTGGGACGGTGGCGTTTGATGTTTGTCTATGATCTTTCTTGTCGTGCCCTTAATGGTTTATTCTCTTACTGCTCTGGATTCTGCCAAGTCATTGAGTACCTTCATTGTGGCTTTCTAGGCTATTGTTTTTTTGTATTATATTTACACGAGCATATTTGTGTTTTACGTATATTGCCTATTGATGCTGCCTTGTTGGTTAGAGATTAGATCATGGCGGGGATTTCTTTATTTACACTGTCCTGTTTTAATGGGATGACAGTAGGGTAAGTGTGAGGTTTGGTGCACCCTAGAACCGGTTTAAAGCCCCAGTGGCCTACTTTGCCACTGACCGTTCCAAGGCGGTAGCCCTATTGTCAACCCTTTTGTGTTTGTGATGTCGTTTGCATTTATTATTGCTTTTGCCTTCTTGTTTGTCTGTTTGCGTGTTTGTTTCTGTGTTTTGTGGTTGACTGTCCTCCTTGAGTGCTACTTTCCCTGTCCGATCTTTTTATATTTCTTTTTATTGCACTCCCAGAAGCCATTTTATGTATATATTATATCACAATAGAAATTAACCGAGCCGTTATGCAATAATGTGTCATGAGAAGTTGTTAAAGACTGTACATATTATCTACAATTGAATTGATTCACAATCATACATGCACTATTTTTTCGAAAAATACAGTTATATTATATAATAAAAGATCATTTCCTAATTTAAAAGCTTTATAAATAAATATAACGAAAACTTTAGTCCCAAACGTAAATAAGAATAGGTCTGAAAATCTGGGGTTTAAACTGTACCTCAGTGTATTTGCGTGTTTTGTGGAGACTTTGTGCTATCTGTGTGGTATTAATTAAGTGGGACATCAAGAGAGCATCTACATATTTTGACAAACCTAAACTGCACCAGTTGTGATAAGTAAGTTTCTTCCTCCTATTTAAGCATTTGTGTCAGTGTCCTGGTATATTAACTCAGTTCGATGTGACATACATCTCAAAGAAAGATGTTCCGGTATTTCCACCGTCTGTAACCGTTGATACTAGCAATGCGGTAACAACGGTGACAAAAGTATATTTTTAAACGTCTGTTTTCATCATGATTATACATGTCGGTCGATTTTAAAGTATGGTTGATACTGCTGTACTTGTTTTTGTGAAAGCTACTTAGTGGGCAGATTGATAAATATTTCCACCAGGTAGAAACAGCAGCATGTCATAAGGAAGCAGCACTTAATATGCTTGGATTATACATATTTATATATAGATGATATAAATATGGTTATATTGCTTCAGCCTGGTTATGGTTTTGTCTGAGTGTTTATCGTAACAATATACTCACATCACTGCCAAAACCAAAAATCAAACAAACGATGATTTCATGATACTATAAACACCCCAATCGTGAACGCTCGGCCAATCCCACTCATTCTTCGGGATCCCACCTCGTGTGTATATCGAGCTTCGATATGTTCAAAATTGCAAAATGTGGATGATAACTTTGATTTTGAATGCAAATTTAATTTGGCGTAAATTTAAAGCGCGATGACGTAACCAATATGGAAACCTTCGATTTACATTCGAGTAATGCTGCGAAGCAGTGTACGAGATGTTGTGAATGGTAAACACCCTATCAGACATAGAAAAGGTTCTTCGCTTATCTCATTATAATACACGCTTTAACGTATTATAAATCAACGTTGTATTGAACAAGTAGTTGTATTGAACAAGTATTGCACTAGTTGTTAAACTTGTCACAAAGAATAGAGAACATATTCGTGTTCACACTATGTCGATCTGCGGGATGTAGACAAACAATTAGCTCTAATTACAGTAACACAGTTGTTACCAATATTCCCTCTAAACGATTATGTAGGTGGAAATCCGAAGGGGATTGTTCGATGAATAACATGACGAGGTCACTTTAGTAATTCGAGTGCTGTATCGGCATAGTTAAAGAACAGATGCACTGAAGTCGGAATAAGGCTTCCTTTAATGCTGCCTGGTAGGATATAACCTGGCAGGAATATAGAGAATATCATATAAGTGCCTGATCACATGAGGGCTGAAAAAAATGAAGCTTGGGGCTCTGTCGAGGGTTTCATTTTTGTTCGTGCCGAACCGGATAAACTGGATACGATCAAACCTTAACATGATATTCTATAGTTTAAAATCATTTCATTTACTTTTTCTTACTTTTTTTTCCCCACATTTTTTTCCGTTCAAAAAATACCCAGACGTCTTCAAATATATCCTGACGTCATCAAAGACATGCTGACGTCATCAAAAGAGGTGCATCTGACGGGATAAGAACGTAACTGCCGAGATAAGGTTTTTATATCACGTCAATCTGTTTAATTCTGCCGAGAAACCAGGTGCTTGAAATAGAATCGTATCTCGGCAGTAATTATGAAGTATGTTGCACGTTCCGATGCACATGCAGTGGTCGATTTTAAAAGAAAATATCTGTAACTTAATGCTAAATATATGTAACTCAGTCTAATTTTAATATAGATGTTTGGCCCTCAAAACAGTTTTTTTGGCCATTCATGTTGGCCCGCCGTATAACGCGCTTACCTAATATGACCACAGAGACAAGGCTTGTATTACACGAGCCATTTCGTTACTATAGATAGTAACACATGTAACACTGTTTTGTATGAATTGCTGGTATTTAAAACGCGAGAACAGGTGCGTTTATTTGTACGCACGACATTAAAATTACAACACACAACATAAAAAGTACAATACACGACATTAAAAGTACAATACACGACATTAAAAGTACAATACACGACATTAAAAGTACAATACAGGATGTGATAATAAGTATAAAAGTCGAACAGGACTTAAAGACTCTGTTACCCGACTTTATGAGTAATGTATAGGTTAGACAAGTAGTAGGTGCTTAGAGTTGAGACATCGAAATTCTAACATTGTAGCTATCAAGGACTTCTACTTTCTTTTATCTTTTCAGCTGAGCTTAAGGCAATTGAACTTGCCTTAAATTATATTCAGGAATCCGATGATGACCATTTTGTAATTTTTTCTGATTCCCTTTCATCTCTTCAAGCACTGGGTAATATGAAACATGATAACCCAGTTGTTCTTCAACTTTTAGAAAAGTACAATTCTCTTATAATTGATAATGTTATTATTTTCTGTTGGCTTCCAAGCCATGTAGGAATACGTAGTAATGATAGAGCTGATAGTGCTGCTAAAGCAGCATTAGGTTTACATATATCTGATACCAAATTACCTTACACTGATTTTAAAAGTTGTATTAACACATATATTCGTAACTCTTGGCAAGCCGCTTGGGATTTAAACTCCATTCAATTAAACCGTTACTCGGAGAATGGCGTTCTTCTAGTAGACCCATTCGTCGAGAGGAAGTTGTCCTAACCCGGTACAGGATAGGGCATACACGTTATACTCATTCATATTTATTACAAAGTGAGCAATTACCAGAATGTATACCCTGCTTTGCACCGTTAACGGTCAAACACAAATTGCTGGAATGTGTAGACTTTGATCCTATGCGTCAAAGGTACTACAATGTTAATACTATGACCGAGTTATTTAATACTATAGATTTTAGTCTAGTTTTAGAATTCCTGAAGGAAGTCAGACTATATAAATCATTGTAATATGTTCTTGTAAATATTTACTTTTTTATATACCCTTTTTCGGGAATTTGTTGATTTACATATATAGTTTATATTACTACCATATCATCCCTTATTTTTTAATAGTTTTACCTGATATATTTACATTAATTTTTAATTATTAAATCCTTCATTTCTTCATCTTTTATCAGTTTTTGCGCACAATATGACCTATTTATGTGTCGACGTGCCGTAAAACACCATTCATTCATTCATTAGTTTATATTACACCTTATCATCCCTTATTTTTTAAGTTTTATCTTTATATATTTACACTATTTTTTAAATAATACTTCATTTTTCATCAATTTTTGCTCACAATATGACCTATTTATGTGTCGACGTGCCGTAAAACACCATTCATTCATTCATTCATTCTTTTATAGACTAAAACAGGTTCCTGAATATTCATAACAGGTGGGAAGCAGAGTGGTTATTCAGCTCCGCCGTCTACTTATCATAGCAACACATGACAACGGAAAGTAGTACGTCATTTTCCGTAAACTTCAAAAAAAAAATGAAACGGTAGCCATTTTCTTTTTTTTAAACGCGTAATCTGGAAGATTGTAACAAGTTTACATGATTAAAATTTCAGTTCCCCTTTAAGTTTCGTCATCTTCAGCTGTATTGACTTGTAGATGCTTTACTGCGCGAGAAATTGCGAGATTCACCCATTTAAAATTTCGAAGCGAGGGGAAATAACTCGTAAGAGAAACCATTTGTTAAAATGCGTTTAAAAATGGTAACACTTGTGTTATTTTCTAATGAAATACAAGGAGATAAATATTATTAAAAATATGTTGTTTAAGCTTAAATAGTACATGCCGTGTACTACATGTTACGAACATCATGGTATTTCTTTATCAAAATTACACGCTAAAACGATAAAATTTTCGACTCGGCACTGTCGGTCAAAAAATATAACCAGCGTCAGTCATTGAATGTCTACAGGTGCGTATTTGGTATTCGGTGAAGGGGCTCACACTAAAGTCTAAAAAGGAGTCTGTAGCCTATATTTAAACAGGTTGACCGCTGTTCATCTTCTCGGTGTGCATTTTGATGGCCAATCTGGAATTATGGAACTCAACTGGCCACCCGCTGGTGTTAATGTTTATTTATTTTTTTTTTATTGGCGAGCATCACCATATGCAGCCATATTTAACATTGAAATACTTAAAAAAAGGTGTAGTCCAATTTATTTGGTTATCCCTCACCGGCCCCTCCTGCCCACCATCACCACCCTCCCCACCCATAAAAAAATAAAAAGACGGATCTGGTCAGAGTAGGTGTCACATAGGAATCTGGGAAACCGCTCTACTCCTACTGCTCGGAATATAGACTTCGATATATAAACTGCGGATAGGAGGAGTTATGTCCCCTTACGATGGACGAGGCTAATTGGAAATGACGAACACACTGTGGAAACTCAGTGGCGCCGTTGAGTCTTGAACCCGGATCCTGTGCTTTTAAGTGCACCGCACTGTCCACTACACCGACACTTGACAAAACAAATATACCGGCTTAATATGTCAAACTAGTATAGACATTGATATATCAGTTTCCAGACTAATTAGTGGGAAGCGTTCACTAAGTCGGTCTTGAACAAGAAGCATGTTCCATCATCCATGTACAATTGCTTCGCCTGCTGACAGTGCTGTTTGCTCATTTCAAAGGTTAGGTTGCAGGTTAGGCTAATAAATAGGGCATAACTCTGCCAAAATGAAAGTCAGAGGTATTGCACATGTGTAACAACATTCCTTGAGATGAAGATGTGTGTAAAGTTTCATGATTAAAATACTTTTCAATTGATGGCCATGGTTAGGTTCCAGGTTAAAGCATGACGGACGGACGACGACGGACAATGTGATCGATAAGTGTCTGCATCCTAAGCAGTTGACACAAAAATAAGTGTTCAGTTCTCATATAATCATATCCGTCATGCGTATATGTTTTATGCATTCTTCAGCCCAATGGATTGTACTTGACCAGGCTAGACCAGTGACATTTGCTTTATCAGACGAGTACAGCAAAACATGTTTCGAAATGCTAACTTCAGTGCTTGATGTACACTTCAAGATTGCCATCATCGGCCCATGTGTCACTTTAATTACAAAAGATCTATTTCAAAAGCTTGAATAAACAATAAATAGATTAAAATGACCTTGTATTCCAAAAAGGCAGTTTTTCAGTTTCAGATACACGACTGTACGCAAATGGAAACTTTTTTTTCCAACTGAACCAAAGAATAAATAATACAATATTTTATCTATATTATATTTATAAACTAAACATCCATTAAATACTACAATTATGAAATTTACTTTATACAACAAAAAAAATCAATCGTCATATATGGCCTAAAATGTGTGAAAAAATGATGTAAAACATAAAAAGTTTTTTTCGAATGTGAGCAGTATGACATTGTATACATTTGGTGTTTTTAAACAGCTTTACACATTATATATTCTCTGTGAGGTATAATTATGTTCATTTTGGTTCTTGAAAAAAACAACGTCTGCTCAGTCCTCTGGATTGCCAAATTGAAGCGGCACCATCATGATCACCATCATGATCAGGCGAACACATCTCAAGCGGGATACGCAGTAACAAGTATACACTGTACAGCATAAGGCCGAAGAAAAATTAACCGCGTTTCTGATTTGGCCTAATTAAATTAATATATTTCCTGGAGTTTAGAATCTTCACAGTAGTCAACTTTTTTGGTTAAATCCATGTCTTTCAGGGTTGCATTGGTACTTGAAGAACGAAGGGCATCTGGAAACCAGATGATGTGTCTCTGAAATGAACAAAACAAGTTGTTAAAAAGGATGGTGGTGAAAAATATATAAGACATATGATATATGCATGGAATTTCACATGAATCGACAGTGTCTTGTTATTTTTAAAGGGAATTTCACTTGGGCTGTCGTATATACCGTAATTCCTCTAACAGTAGCTCCTGGGTGCTATGGAAAGTGCGAAGGGGGATGATACACATTTTCAATATATTTCACCTCCTTTCCTTGACTGTTTCCTTATAGAATTACTGAACGGCGATCTTTTACTGTTACACCGGTATTGACTAAACCTAAACCTGACAATGTACTGAGTATATTACTGTCATCACTCTGCATCTATATGATACACATTTCCGACAAACTTGACGATTACAAAACGGGTTGGTTGCGTATGAATTAAATAATAATAAAAGATACACTAAATAATAAATTGAAAGGAACGAGATAAATAAAAGCGGTAATTTGTATTGATGATGATAGCGCTATAGACCATACTGTTGTCGAAGGTAAAAAACTCCCGTAATCAAATCCATAAGCGGTAAAAACAGTGTGTGTTTTTTAGGAACCTTTTATTTTTGAAGACGGTAAGGTTTCTTAAAACAGGTGGGGGTGCTTCTATTAGGGAAGGCGCTTCTAATAGAGGAAATACGGTATTAATATATAGGTAAACTGACATCACGGAGAAATGTGAACGTGTTACCATCAACTTGTATGGGTTTTGTGTGATACAAAATCATCTATTATTTTTTAAACTCTTCAGCAAACATTATTTGATGCTCGGCAAGCCGCGCATTGTATATTTTTGCCAACTCGTTTAATAAATCCGCACTCGATCATGGAAAATCAGCTATTATATCCGCCGAGAAATAAATATTTAATCATTGTTCTCCCATCACTGCTAAAATCAACAAAATATTTTGAAGTATATAATTTTTTTATGTCATACATAGAATGAAATATTACATTTTCATATCGTGCCCGGCCTTCGCTCAAATATAAGCTCTCGGGCAGATATTGGCATCTCGGGGCAATACAGCTTGAGATATGGATTGAAAGTTGTTTAACGGCTCATCCGCATAGTATAGGTTATTTAGAGCCGCCCCAGAGAGAGGATAAGGATACATAGGAATCCGGGAACCGTGCCTTACTCTTATTATCGAATAGATTCCTATTGTTCCATAACGTGCTCGGAGGATAGACCGATACACGGAGCCGCCCGGTTTACGTCCACATCCGAAGAACGAGGCTTAGGGAAAGTGTCTTTCCCAAGACGCATCGACGGAAAGGATGAGATATGAAATGCCTGTATATTATCATGATTATAACTGTATAATTTATATATTATTACTAATTGCTGATATTATTGCACCAATCATATATTTAAACCTATGGTAGAATAACGAAGACAAATAACAAAACCTAAATTTTATTTAATTATATATATGCAAGCAGTTTTAAAGTGAAAGTGATACTGGACTAATAAACTGTGATACAGTTATTCGACAAAATCTTCAAGATTGCCATATGTCCCTTTAAAGTGTCCTATTATTTGTAATTTAACTGGGGCGGTCTTTAATAATATCGCTGTAAACTGACAACATCACAGAGAAACTTTCATGTTGTATCATCGTGTATCCATTGTTTTATGTGATAGAATTTCACAATATCTCAACAAAAAGAAAAAAGTAAAGTATCCCAATGAGCTGGGACAATTATACTTATAGATAGACAGAAAAAAAGGGGTTTTGTAACCTGACCCGACTCCCTTATTATTCCTCTTTTTTTTTTAAAGTAGCTATCCCACCAAATAACTACAAAATTACACTAGAAAACCTTTTATCAAAACTCTATCCAGGTGTTCAGGTCATATTACAATGTATATGTGCCGATTAAAAGTATATGTTTATTAATAGGTTCTTAGAATACCCGTGATTGAATATCCGTAAAATGATGGTAACTTAATTCGACACTCCAGTTTTGGGGTTTGGTCCGGCTGGTTAAAGCCGTTTATACTGTGTATGTAGAATTTGGATTCTCAAAATATGTAAGTTATATATATACTTTGTCATCAGTAGGTTTAGAAACAGTGTACATAATGTTTATAAAATGTTACTGTTGTTGGCGAGATGGCTACTTTAATGAGAATAATAAAAAACATCTGTACAAATCAGGTTCTGCCACTCAAATAAATCTAATGTTTCTCAAGCTTATTAAAATCTTCATTTATAAAAAAACACGTTAAAGAACCATAGAAATGTTTTCCCGAATTGCCCTCTATGGGACGGCTCGAAATGTTAACACTTGCTAGTAAGATAGATCGAGTAGCTTAGATACAATTTTTGAATTCCACTCTCTGGGTGGCTCGAAATATTTGCCATATTATTAGCTTAATTAACCTATATCACAGGGGTCAATTTATATATTAAAGTTTATAGCTTTAGCTTACCCAGGGCTAGGCTCAGTCTCAGAGCTGGAACTTGGAGATGCCACTTGACGGAAGGTGGCAACATCTGCAAAGATCCCTGAAAGAAAAATCAATTGTTATTTTTATACATGTACAGTAGATGTGTTAATCCTATACAGTACTGCTGTAGATATATGCAAACGTTGGGCAGTGGAGGGTGGTGGGGGGTTGGTGGTGGTGGGGAGGGGCCCTGGGGTGTGGTGGGTGAAGGGGAGGTGGCAACGGAGCATTTCTGCTCTGCGGTCATAGAGGGGGTTTGGGGACAAGGCCATTTATTTTTGGGGAACAATGGAACATTGACTGTTATTGGTAATATGTTTGGAGAAAACAAACTATTTTTGGGGACATTGGGTCACATAGACCCCACTGGGAGGGTCTCATCATAGAAATAATACATATATTATTATTAAATTTTAACGGAGACACTAAACATGAACATGCACGAAATAAAACACATTTATTGGTTAGTACCGAGTACTGTACATACCTTTCATCCTTTGTTTTGTTTATGTCTAATCACCAAAGTTGTCGGTGTCCCTAATCGAGGCGAACGTGACATGACTCATGTGGTCTACATGACATGACCTTGACTCGGGCTTGAATAGCTCAAGTTGACAGAAGAGTAGCTCAAGTTGACAGTATTTTTAGTAGCTGTTCTACAAGCATTTGTTACATCATTCAACCATAACATTAGTTAACACATGAATAGGTCTGTCTTATTGCTCATTAAATCCTGGAATTGTGAAGTATTCACTTGCAATTATCCACAGTTCATTCAACCGTAAATCAACACAACAAATTACTGCCGACTAGGCCTGTAGTATAGTTGCGTTTTGGTGCGGCTGATTTTTACCGTAAACGTGCTAAAGGAAAGGCAGAAAAAGGGTTTAAAGGTTGACTTACTGACATTTTATCCGGGGCAGGAAATAACTATGTCCGGGAGTAGAAAATATTCATGTTTTACGTTTCTGTCATTGATTTTCAGTTTTGCTTATTTAGCTTGTAGGCGCCATTTTGAATAATGTGTGGTTTGAGTGACAAAAAAGGGTGACCATCTTTCAAAACGGTCTCAAAAAATGGATAGTCATGAATTTTGCCGAAATTTTCAGGAAAGGTAGTAGAGGTACTGGTATATCATTCCTGTTAATTTAAGCCAAATTGGTTATTACCTATATTTTTGTGACCGTTTTGAGAAATAGTCAATTTTGCAGTTTCAAAAAACACAAAATGTCCAATCTTTACATTTGAACAGCGATTTAGGCTATGCAAAATATGCCAATAGTAGTCAAAACGAATGCTATGTGGATGTTTAACGTATAAACTTACTTTATTCATTGTCTGTGTTGTTTTTGCATTCAAAATTGGCTTAAGCTATTGTTTTTTAAAAGACAACTGCAATTTCCGCGTAACTGCACGTGAGTGCAAATTGGGACTACTTCGTGTCAAAACACTTGAAATTCAAAATTGAGTTATGCGGTGTGTGCGCGTGAAAAGCTTCAGCTGCTGCTGCACTGTAAACCTTTCCATAATGTGTTATAACACGCTTTTTATCGCGATTAGCCAGTGGAGTCAACAGCTTTGATACATTTGTAGTAAAACATAAATTGGTATTTTAAACAAAAACGTGCTTATGCTCTAAAATGGACACTTGCTAAGAAACAATATCCTTCGTCAGCAATATTGTGAGCATATAAGCAAAAGTGCCGGCTAGCTCTGCTTTCAATGTGTTGATAGTATGCAATCGTCATATAACAATGCTAGTTTTTGGAGGTTTATCAGCAGTAACTAGAACATATTTAGTATGATGATTCAGGAGTCCACTGTTAATGTGACGTACATTGTAATCAGTACTGAAAATGGGATCCCTTGGAAGCATCAAACACAAACAAGAGATAAAAGTAGCAGACTCGTTTTATTGAGTCTGTTAATGAGAGGTAATGTGTGGTGCAATACCTCTCACGCCCCTAGCACCGGCTTGATCGATATTCTACTTTACAGCCACTAAGGTCGGACTTGATAATCCCAAAGGACCAGTACGTAATAAAACTACTGATTTGTAGTCGGGGCGACTTTTTACGACGGCCGTGGACGCGTAGAGGAAACTAAACGTTAAACTTTTATACGTAATTCATTACCTTCAAAAAGTATTGTCATCCAATTAGCGAATGAATGTATATATTCGCTTTCGCGTTTACACCACTTAGTACTAACCATTTTATATATTTCTTTTTTAGAAATATAGGAAGGCATGCCATCAATCATATGAGGGATAGGATATTTAGCATTTTATAGCCTATATCGTGTGATTTATTTTAGACTCACTAGATCAGTATTCCGTAGAGATATCCAATGACATTTGATCAATTGAACATTATGTTCATGCTGTTTGTGTTAATATTGTGTTTCGAAGAGATAAATTGTGAAAAACTGATCCAAACTGGCGTAATATAACTGTCGGGAAATGTCTTTGTCATATGAAGAACGTTTCTGTAAAGTAGTATGCTTGTTTTTCTTGCTTTAATAGCCGTATATTTTTTTATTTGAGATCAAATTTATTTTAGGTTTCACTAAATTAATTTAAGTGTGTGCCAACACGGTAGAACGTTCGAGATATCACAAACACATGGGTTGACAATAGCCTTTGGACGGTGAGCGGCATGTGAAATAATGTAAGAAGACAAACGCGTTCTTATCATACGATATCAATCAACTGGACAAATTCAAAACAAAAGCAACTGTTTATAAACGAAGACCTCACCAGCAAGCAGTCATTTGTTTCACCTGTTTGATGTCCTAGCAAAAACTGATAAATTAATATAAAATATGTCATTGGATTGCAGGATTACAATCTTTTTCTTGCGATTTGACCTGTATCTTGTACATACTTACTGCATGTATAGAGAATACAATGCCAGTGCGTTTGGTGCACCCTAGAACCTGGTTGAAACACCAGCCGCCTATTTTGCCACTGACAGTTCCAAGGTGGTAGCCCTATTGTCAACCCTTTTGAGTTTGTGAATTATATCTTGCCTGTTATTCATCTTTAAAGTTGTTCTTTGTTGTTTGTTTCTGTTTGTGCTTGTGGTTGACTGTCGTCCTTGAATGCTACATTTCCTGTTCGATTTTTATATGTACGTTTACCTGTATCTACATTCAGCGGCAGAAATTAGAAAGTAACACAAATTAAGAAAAGAATAAAAATAACAGTATTGAAACATATGCAGAGAGAGAGAGAGAGAGAGAGAGAGAGGGAGAGAGAAAGAGAGAGATTTGGGAGAATGTGTTACCGTATACTGACTGTTCAATTTTCTGTATTTAAACGTAACACTTCCCACGTTTTTGAATGTTATTCCAGTGTGTCGTTAGAACTGGCTATAGTACGCTCTATATGTTCACTGCCTATAGTACGCTCTATATGTTCACTGGCTATAGTACGCTTTATATGTTCACTTTTTGCTATGTATAAGATGAATGTTGTGAAACTAGGTATCGTTTTCACATACGTATTCTTGAAAATAAAATACTTTTCAATTATTAAAACATAGTTTAAAATATCTGAATAACTTTTATATAGCAATAGTATCAAAGAGATCATTTGAATGCACATGAATATTTTTGCTATTTAAAAAGGTATGTATTTCGGACCAAAAAGCTCTAATAGATAGACATTCCCAAAACATATATCCAGTGTTTCAAAGTGCATGTTGCAAAATTTACAAAGACTTGTGCTGCTATATTTGCATTTATATAGACTTTTATTTGTGGGAATAATTATAATTATGTATGTATATTGAAAAAGATATAAGTTGTGAATCTATTGTGCCTTTGAAAGGTGAGATATTTATACGTTTCCAGTTTATGTTTGTTATAATGTCTTCCCGTATTTGGTGTGGTTTAGTGATAATTCTGTTTTTATGCGTTCCACGTGAATGTTATTTCCAATTTGTTTTATTAAGCTGGTTTAGCTATAGTGTGTTGTTATGTCTTCTGTTTTTAGATGTTGTTTCCATTTGTTTTTTACGCTTTGAACCATTGTATAATAGTTCAGGGAATTCAAATTATGTATGCTACACATTATTTTTTAAATATGCAAATGAATAAAATTCTCTAAGTCTGTGGTTATACAGTTGTTCCATATAGTTATTACCCAAGTTATCCCATGTGTTGAAGTATATAGTATGTCCTTGATGTTTTATGTACGAATTGTATAAAATAATCTCTTTTGCAATTTTGTTAGCGTTCTTTGTGAAAAAGTTTACTAATGACCAGGATTTTATTATTTCCGACAGAAAAGCGGATCGTGTGATTATCCTTCAAATTGTCGTGATTATCCGGATCAGCAAGTCTGTTGATCATCCCGCTTTAATGGAATTCGTAACGATTCCAAATTTGTCGTTTACAGACAACCAAGTGTATAGCATTTACAACCCTTTTCCTATTTTGTCTGGTTTACGAGATGAGTTTCTATGTTGTTTATAAATATATATACATATATAAACTTCTTCGGTAAGCTTTGGTACATATATATATACATGCATATGTTAACAATAACATATACCTGTATCGTTTTTAATTCTCTGGACATGGTCCTTATTGCTAGAGATTTCCTTGTGATTGGATGTACATTTGTTTACACTACCTTGTCAATTTGAACGCTAACCAGTAGGCTATATTGCCCCATGAAACATTCAAGTCAGTATTCCCCACTCTTTGTGGTATGTATTGTCATTTTCATTGTATGTTTAATTTGCTCTTTGTGGTACAGTGAGAACTGCAGTGCCATTGAATTTTGCTCGTGGCAAAGTAGCTTGACTGGAGTACCATGGAAGCTGCTTCACAATAATTTAAAATAATATATGACATATCAAAAATTTCCTCGGAAAGAGTCCACTCTAAAGGAAAAAAAAGAGAAACATATGGCGAACTGTGGGTGAACAGCGAGAGAAACAGAATATATACAGCGATGTTTCTAAAGAAAGTATGTCACGTCAGATAGCAATCTAGTAAAAATGACAACATCAGAGCTGGTGGAAGACGGGGTAAGGGAAGCGAACGAAAGAAGCAGGAAATGGGTGGAGAAGATGACCAACAATAATAAATAAAGAAGTGATGTTAACAACATTTAAGCAAATACTAGTAACTCGAAACATGGATTGAGACAGTTAAGGAATGTGGGTTTTGTGTTCTAATACAAGCCCAAAATCGGCTGTGTGAGTGCTGTGTTCTAATACAATCCACAATCAGACAGGACTTCTGCTGTTTTGGTGCTGTGTTCTAATACAAGCCACAATCAACAGGACGTCTGATCCTCCACTGGTTTGCATATATCATGTCATTTAGGATTGAAAACAAAAACTCAGATTAAGAAACCATTTTTAAAAGGATGTTAAAAGTGCTGTTTTGTGTCTACGTTGGAGCTGACGTGTCATAATTAAAACAATAGAACTTACTAAAATTATGTATAAATCTAATTATTGAGTTTCCTCTAAACCACTGATATACCTTTTTTGGGTACGTTCCCACGCAATCATACGGACTTGTCGGGAACCCAGTAGCTATACAGTCGGTAAATAAAAACCTGTCCATGGTGTTATACCGAAAAGTGAACCCGATAGAGTTTCTATAAGAAATTAGATAAAAAAGGTTATGTTAACAAAAATAAATCTAGACAAAATAGATTGTATTCAAACTGTCAATGTGTTATTATCATTTACACATTGTACAAACTGCTATAGCCACATGCCAGTATAACCGAGGAACGTTTACATTTAAACAAAAACATTATAATGTAATTTGTTTTCATGAATGAAAATGTGTTATAAAGACCTCAATATTGCAGTTTTTTCATTTCATAACGTTATGCTGTTCCAATCCTTTATTTGTTGTCATTGTATATATGCGTAAGTTGTAGATATAATACATCAAATACGTGTAAACCAATGGTTGAAGCATTGACATTTTTGAGGAGTGTCTGTTATACGCCATTTGTCACTCATCGACCAATTACGAATTTGTAATTAATCCCTTCAGTTTTGAATTAGTTTATTTACTGTATTTGAACAAAGAAAACCACAGAACCACTTTCTTATATTTTTAATTAATATTTAAATAATAATCAAACGTACATTTCGATTTATAAAATCTTTAATCGTATCATGTTGACGTTAAACATGATTCAGTATAATTAAATGAACGGTAATAGATTTTACTTCGTTATACTACGGTGGGATTAATATTTAATTAATAATCAAACGTACATTTCGATTTATAAAATCTGTAATCGTATCACGTTGACGTTAAACATGATTCAATATAATTAAATGAACAGTAACAGATTTTACTTCGTTATACTACGGTGGGTTATTGGTGCAATATAATCAACCAAATGGAATATTCAAAAAGTATTTCAATTGCCTAGAACTCTTCGAATGGGTGTATGCACATATTCAAGTTATGAAGAAAACCTATCGGGACCTCGCGACTGTAAACAAAAGATTGTCGTGTGATCCTTAAAGAAAAGGCATCACGCATAGACAAAGTAAAATAACAAGTCACCAATGCTATGCACGGATAAGTCATATACGTTTTTAAAAGCTAGTGCAGAGTAACTGCGTATTATAATTGAAAAATAATTTATTTTTAAATGAAAATATTCACTCATTGTTTAAAATAATTAACTGTCACCAACGTTTCTAAAATCGAACCAAGTGTCCATTAATTAACCCTAATTATGTTTATGACTCGCAAGCATTTACTCTGTGTATATATTAATTACGATACTCTTCCAAACACATCAACATTATTGCCAATCAATGAATTAAAATGACGTCACTGAAAAAGCACTGTGCGTGGACAGTTACATTTCCCGCCATGGGAAATCATTTAACTAATAACACCAACGCTTTTAAAATCGAATACAATTGTCCATTAATTAACCCTACTTGTGTTGATGTCTCGAAATCATTTACTACGTGTATCTATTAATTACGATACTCTTCCAAACACAATGAAATCAACACTATCGCCTACCAACGAACTAAAATGATGTCAGTGAAATAACACTTCACTGTGCTTAGACGGCTACATTTCCCGCCATGGGAAATCCTGTAACTAATACTTAGGTAATTAAATAAATTAAATTACGGTTAACAGGTTATGATGCCGTGCGACTAATGGGAGACATACTTGTTTCGCAACACTTCCTAACAGCAGTGAATACCGCTCTTTCTCACTTTAGAAGCAGTACATATATCAACGCTTGCTCAATTGTATTAACATGTGGTACTGTGAACGAAATTTGGGTACTCTAACAAGCCAGGAGTTTGGAAATATAACAAAACACATCGCAATCGGGGGCCTACGGCGCTTTAAATATATGTTTTCATTTGTATTGATTGGTATGGAACTATCGAAATACGTTGAACATTTTTTCTTACATTAAGTTGATATATACCTAGATCATTTCATCTTACACTTTTGTTTTTGTTAACATCCAATATATATACCTAATCCTGACATATCGACTGAATCATATGCTGTCATTCGTATGTACCACATGTTAGGCCATATATGACGGTTGATATTATTCGTTGTATACTACTAGTATTCTCTATGACGATCGATATTATTCGTTGTATACTTATTCATATATGACGGTCGATATTATTCGTTGTATACTACTAATATTCATGTATGACGGTCGATATTATTCGTTGTATGCTACTAGTATTCATATATAACGGTCGATATTATTCGTTGTATACTACTAGTGTTCATATATGACGGTCGATATTATTCGTTGTATACTACTAGTATTCTCTATGACGATCGATATTATTCGTTGTATACTTATTCATATATGACGGTCGATATTATTCGTTGTATACTACTAATATTCATGTATGACGGTCGATATTATTCGTTGTATGCTACTAGTATTCATATATAACGGTCGATATTATTCGTTGTATACTACTAGTATTCATATATGACGGTTGGTATTATTCGTTGTATACTACTAGTGTTCATATATGACGGTCGATATTATTCGTTGTATACTACTAGTATTCAATACTAACTCACGGCACAACAGTACGCATGCTCAGTAAATGGCATGGCAAAGTAAAGTTTTTAAACCAGGTTCTAGGGTGCACCAAACGTCACACTTACCATATTGTCATAACGGGACAGTGAAAACAAAGGTACACCCGCCAGGTTATATTCTCTAACAAACAAGGCACCATTAATAAGCAATATATGCATAACACAAAAATGAGCTTGTATAAATGAATTTAAAACGAGAGATCCAAATGGCCCTGAGTCGCTCACCTGAGAGTGTTTACAAAGAGGAAAAAGTAGTTAACAATCGATTATTAGATTGATTATAAGATTGAAAACTTGGTACGACATAAGGTAAAGTGGCAAAACTTGGTACTTTGTATTTACAGAGAAAGTGTGCATGGAAATGGATGGATAGCAAACCCCGGGGCACAGCATTGTTTATTCTAGGAACTTCATTCGTACAACGTTTATAGTATATATAAGTCTATGGAAAACTGTGACCCTTGGGAGGGGCCAAATTAAACACCAGGTTCACCATTTGAACAAACTTTGTAGAAGAACATAAGTTGATAATAAATTCAAAATATTAAACATTTAGCTCTTGTAGATTCAGAGAAAAAGATTTTTAAGTTTTTCAATCTATATAAAACTGTGACCCCTGGGGCGGGGCCAAATTTGACCTCAGTGTCACCATTTGAACACAATTTGAACATACTTGGTAGAGGAAAATAAGTTGATGGTAAAATACAAAAGATTAAACCTTTGGCTCTTATAGTTTCAGAGAAGAAGATTTTTGAAACTTTTCCCTATATATGTCTATGTAAAACTGTGACCCCTGAGGCAGGGCTAAATTTGATATAAATAGAAGGATCCATAAGCTGATAATAAATTAAAAACAAAATTAAATCTATATCTCTTGTAGTTTCAGACAAGACGTTTTTTGAAGTTCTTCCATACAACTCTATGTAAAACTGATTCTACAAGGGCCCCTAAGCTCCCAATTAAAAAAAAACGAACCAAGGTTTCTTACGAGAAAAAAAAAGAAAAAAAGTAAGGATTTTTTTTTAATTCAACCCATGATCAAAGGTTTTTATGCAAAACAAAATATATGCCTCCACTGCGATTTGAACTCACGACGCCTGATATTTCCAGTGTACATTACCAAATACTGAAGAAGGGCCATAACTCTTGGTTACTGGTTCGCTCTGCCTGGTTTACAAATTCGTCTGAGCTTTCACTGATACCAACAATCTGGCCAAGTTTGAGAAAGATTGAATACAGAATAAAGATTCTAGAGCAAGGCTGAAAATGTTTTTTTTCAATAATTCAAGGGCATAAAGCTCTGGTAGTTTTGGTCCGATATAGCTGGTTTTCGATCTTTTCTGAGCTTTCATTGTTATTAACAATCTGTTAAAGGTTGGTAAAGATCGGATGGAAAATGAAGGCTCTATCGTCTTAACGAGGCAAATACAGTATTTTTAACTAGATCCATATATGTTAATGGCGGCCATCTTGGATGTCGCATTGACCGAATTTGTATAATTGTGGGAGGCTCTGACATCATCCACGTGAAATGTGGTTAAAATAGGTCAAGTGGTTTCTGAAGAGATGTCTTTAACAAATGCCCAATATAAGTCTATGTAAAACATGTAAAATCTCCATATACACACTTTGGAACCCCGGGGCACTGCCACTTTCGACCCTACGAACTTATTTTATACAACTTATGTAGTCTATGAATTGGCGATCATTTATAAATAAAAACTGTCAAAATCTGTTCAGCGGTTCTTGCGAAGAAGATGTTTTAAAGTTTGACCATATATTGTCCATCTTGGATATCACATTGACCTAATTTGCACAACTTTGGAAAGTACTGACGGCAGTATCGTCCACGTGAAATTTGTTCAAAATTGATTAAGCGGTTTCTGAGCATATGTCGTTTACAACTGCCCTATATAAGTCTTTGTAAAACATGTAAAATCTCCATAGTAACAAACTTTGGAACCCCGAGGCACAGCCATTTTTCACCCTAGGAACTTTTGTTGTTCAACTGTTGTAGCTTAGGTATTGGCAATCATTTAAAAATAAAAACTGTTAAAATATGTTCAGCAGTTCTAGAGAAGAAGATATTTTAATGTTTTAACTATATAATGCGATGGCGGCCATCTTGAATACCACATTGACCTAATTGGTACAACTTTGTACAACTTTGGAAAGTACTGACGGCAGTATCGTCCACGTGAAATTTGGTCAAAATTGATTAAGCGGTTTCTGAGCATACTGCCCTATATAAGTCTTTGTAAAACATGTAAAATCTCCATAGTAACACATTTTGGAACCCCGAGGCACAGCCATTTGTCAACCTTGAACTTTTTGTGTTCAACTTTTGTAGCTTAGGTATTGGCAATCATTTATAAATAAAAACTGTTAAAATATGTTCAGTGGTTCTTGAGAAGAAGATATTTTAATTTTTTAACTATATATGGCGATGGCGGCCAACTTGGATGTCACATTGACCTAATTTGTATAACATTGGGGTAGTTTGACCTCTGCATCATCCATGTGAAATTTGGTCAAAATTTTCCAAGGAGAAGTTGTTTAAGCAAGAGCTAACGGACGGACGGACTACGAACGGACGGACGGACAAAAAGCGGTCACAGTAGCTCACTTTGAGCCTTCGGCTCAGGTGAGCTATAAAGAAATACATAGACGCCATCAATGTCCCCAATCTGTCCGGTGGACACCGGTCATCGCACAATCGAAGAGGAAAGCATTTGGGCGAACTTTAAATAGTTTAACCATTAAGCATGCAGTGCGTTG
Organism: Cyrtodaria siliqua; assembly: GCA_037043455.1. Classification (NCBI taxonomy): domain Eukaryota; kingdom Metazoa; phylum Mollusca; class Bivalvia; order Adapedonta; family Hiatellidae; genus Cyrtodaria; species Cyrtodaria siliqua. The sequence goes on along the minus strand of JAWPHD010014281.1, from coordinate 29,831 downwards.
CAAAATGAAAGGGGCATAACCTTGTTTGATAAGTTCAATAAATATTGTATCAAGTGAATATGACCAAGGATCTTACGAAGTTTGTAAATCACACAACAATAGAAGTAAGTTGTGATAGTCCTTGTCGCAGAAGAGCTCATAAATTACTTTAATATTTTAAAAGTAGATCAGGGCTACAATCATAATATTTTGTTTTTCGAAGTATATGGTATATGTCTGCTCCATAGCCCTGCTGGAGCCGCTTCTTATTTATACAAATATTAGAAATATTAAAATCTTTGCAAAATGTTATTATCGTAACCCTGATCTTCTTTCCAAATATAAAAGTAATTTAAGGACTCTTCTACGACAAGGACTATCACAACCTGACTTCTATGGTGATGTGATTTATAAACTTCGTAAGATTCTTGGTCATGATCACTTTCATACTATCTTTGTTAAACTTGTTAACAAGTTTATCAAAAGAGGTTATGACCCTATCATTTTGAAACGTACTGCATGCTTGGTGGTGGACCCTTTTACAGTTCGCCACTATGCTTTCCTCTTTAATTGTACGATGACCGGACAGGCTGTGGACCCTATGATGACGCCTACCTAAAGCCCATTGGGACGGTGGCGTTTGATGTTTGTCTATGATATTTCTTGTCGTGCCCTAAATGATTTATTCTCTTGTTGCTCTGGCTTCTGCCAAGTCACTGAGTACCTTCATTGTGGATTTCTAGGCTATTGTTTTTTGTATTATATTTACACATCATATTTGTGTTTTACTTATATTGCCTATTGATGCTGCCTTGTTAGTTAGAGATTAGATCAAGGCGGGGATTTCTTTATTTACACTGTCCTGTTTTAATGGGATGACAGTAGGGTAAGTGTGAGGTTTGGTGCACCCTAGAACCGGTTTAAATCCCCAGTGGCCTACTGTGCCACTGACCGTTCCAAGGCGGTAGCCCTATTGTCAACCCGTTTGTGTTTGTGATGTCGTTTTCATTTATTATTACGTTTGCCTTCTTGTTTGTCTGTTTGCGTGTTTGTTTCTGTGTTTTGTGGTTGACTGTCTCCTTGAATGCTACTATCGCTGTCCGATCTTTTTATATTTCTTTCAACACTACTACAAGCTAAAGAATAACGAATAATCTGAAAAACATATACCCCATAGGAAGTAACTCTCGGTAGATCTCCATTTGGGGAATACTTAACAATATCAATATCTCTTTTTTTCACAATTTTCAATATAGAGATATACATCAAAAAAACAAGCGACAGTATTATAAACATATATTATCTAATAGGAAAATTAGTGTTCACAAACTTCTTGGCAGTTCCACATAGTGTAATTGTCTAAACTGTCTTTAGTAAAAAAAACACGCTTTAATATTGTTACAGGTTAAAGCTATAGTTTTTTTTCTTTAGCGAAAAGTTATTGAATGAGAGCAATAAGTTTATCTTTGATAAGGTGATGTGGTAAGGTTGTATATAGTGTTGAAAAGTCATATGTATTTATAGATGAAACTTTCACTGCCTTTTCTATCAAGATCGTCTCCTAAACTTATACTTGACACAAAACAAAATAAACCCCCAGTTGTCATAAGCTGCAGCACACTATTGTTTAATGTGGTCTTGAGCGGAAGTAAGACAAAAGAAAAAAGTTCGTAAGTGTTCGTAGTGGTGCAGGCGCTACAATTAGACATAAAGTTAGCTTTATAAGACTGTTTATTTGATTTAGGAATTCAGTACATAGTCGGAAGTTAAAGATGAATAGCCATGCTTTTTGTAGTATTATCAATTAACACTTTTTACTCTTAAACATCATATGAACATTTCTTGATACATATATTGAAAACCGCCACTAAGTTGTAGGCAAACATTAATATTTGTATGACGTAGATACTACTCTTAACACTGCGTGACTGCACGAAGAAATAAGGTAAATATTAATTGTATAGCTGCGCAACTGTTGCCAGATAATTGATAAATACATTTAACTGTGGATAAATTTACTGTTCAAAGTTTTCTACGTCATCAAATAAAATCTTATTTTCGCTTTTCACAGATATTGTAATGTACAAATTGTAAATATCTATTGTTGTTTATTGATTTCGTTTTAAATAAACATAAACATGTTCATGGAACAAAACATGGCCGGAGAGAACTTTCAGTGGTGCATCGAGTGATATTCTTGCTATCATCATCATTCTCTGTAGACTGAACGAATACGAATTAGTGCTCCCGAGTTCCAAAAATAAAACATTAACATCATGTAGGCGTCAAACAATATTTAAATTCTCAATTGCTTTATCCGCAGGAACTAAAACAAACTTATTATGAAATTCTTGAATTCCCAATTTTAAATTACGTTAAAATTTGGTCTCGGGGTTAGAATTATGAAGGTTAATACTGGATTCTGTGATTTTAAAAAATGACTTTTTCCAAATAGAAAGGGAGTTCGGATCCGCATGTACTCTACGACACCATTTTTATACTAAGTTTTAAATGGATTGGGCGACCTGAGCACGATATGTATAAACAACATAATTTAAAGCAATCTATACTTCGGACTATTAGAAAACAAAGGCCGAATGCGGCTATCTACAATATCAAAATTACCAGTGATGACATGACCTGCGGGAGCATGGCAACATTATGATGCTTTACACTCACATTCCTTCGAATGGCTGTTTTTTATGTGAAGATCAGAAATTATTTTGTTTTAATTGTGTGTTTTTAAAAGTATAAGATATTATTTTATATTATATTTCGTTTAGTTTAAACAGATTTTATTCACAAATATTATATATTTACATCACAAACTATATAACACATTACATATCTAAATATAAAATCAGGAATGTGATTCAGAAGAAAGCTTTAACCTTTCATGAATCTGTCTCCCAGTAGACAATTCATAATTGCTTGCGTGTGACAGTATCTTATTAAAGTAGTATAATGTGAATAAAGAAGAATAGAGATAGAATGGTTGTTGACAGCATCTATAAACTCTGCACCAAGTGCTATCCCTAATCGTAATTATACATATACTAATATTTTTCAGTTTATAGTTACTACCAGCACACCATTAGAGGAAGCGAGTGTACAGAAGAGAAAAAATTATATTTTTTATCAACGTTGTTTGCCTCGCTTATCACGGAAGGAATATGTATCTAAACTTAGTTAAACCATTTGCTCATGTTCGCCTCTAGACTATATGAATCATTGTAGGAAGTTGTTGTTTATTTTATATGAATCTCTTTGTATAGTGTATGTATGTCTGTACTGTTGTGAATACATTTTGGTTAGTTTCGTATGGCAGTGATAGATCTCATTAAAGAAGGTAGTTCACTTGTGGATGGATATTGATCTTATGTAAGAGAGTGTAAAAGTGGACATTTGGAAACACTAAGGTATATAGCATAGTGTTTCTATGTTCTGTGTATAGAGTACATGTTAACAGAAAGTGGGTCATGTCTTCTGTTTCAGGGGAGTGTCGGTTAAATGTTTTGTACAAAGATGATGGTTTAGTTGACTGCATTTAGTTTTCAGTCGAGAGTGCTGTATCTGTGAATTCGATTTCTAGTGTAAACGTGTTTTGGAGTTACTGTATGATTATTATTAAAAAACGTATGAAAGTCGACTTTTGAAAATATTATATTTGGTTGGTCGTCGGAATTGATAAAAGCCATAATTAAATATGCAAATCCGTATTACTGATAAGGGAGATCTTTCGGAAGAAGCAAACATAACCAAGAGAATAAAGTAGCAGTCTCGGTCTCATTGAATCTGTTCATGATAGGTAATGTAAGAAGAAAAGCATCTCGCGCATTACTTCTTTTTGATGTCCTGTGGTATGTCAGTTATCTATACACATATAATTCGAAAGGTGAAACAGCTTGTTATAATCATATTGCCTACAAGTAAATGTAGGTATAAAAGTCGAAAATGTAGCTTTCACAGAACAGTCTTTCAATACATAATAAAGTAAGTTAACAAATAGATGCCAATCGACATAGAAAATATAGCATTCGTTATGTTAAAGGACCAACCCTGGGTCGTATGTTAAAGGACCAACACTGGGTCGTTCTTGGTTTAGTCTTAAAGTGCGATATTAAACATCAGACAAATTGCGCATGCACCATTGTAATAATATACCAAAAATAATAACAATAATAATAATAAATAATAATAATAGTAATCAGAAGTAGTAGTAGTAGTAGTAGTAGTAGTAGTAGTAGTAGTAGCAGTAGTGGTGGTGGTGGTAGTAGTAGTAGTAGTATTGTTATTATTAATATTATATGTAGTAGTAGTTGTAGTAGTAGTAGTAGTAGTAGTAGTAATAGTAGTAGTAGTGGTAGTAGTAGTAGTAGTAGTAGTAGTAGTGGTAGTAGTAGTAATATTAGTAGTAGTGGTAGTGGTAGTAGTAGTAGTAGTAGTAGCGGTAGTAGCGGTAGTAGCGGTAGTGGTAGTGGTAGTGGTAGTGGTAGCAGTAGTAGTAGTAGTATTGTTATTATTATTATTATATGTAGTAGTAGTAGTAGTAGTAGTAGTAGTAGCAGTTGTGGTAGTGGTAGTGGTAGCAGTAGTAGTAGTAGTAATAGTAGTAGTAGTAGTGGTAGTGGTAGTGGTAGCGGTAGAAGTTGTGGTAGTGGTAGTGGTAGTGGTAGCAGTAGTGGTAGTGGTAGTGGTAGCAGTTGTAGTAGTGGTATAAGTAGTAGTGGTAGCAGTAGTAGTACTGGTATTGGTATTGGTAGCAGTAGTGGTAGTATTAGTAGTAGTAGTAGCAGTAGCATTAGTGGTAGTGGTAGTAGAAGTAGTAGTTGTAGTAGTAGTAGTAGTAGTAGTGGTAGTGGTAGTAGTAGTAGTAGTAGTATTAGTAGTTGTAGTATCAGTAGCAGTGCCAGTAGTGGTAGTGGTAGTGGTAGCAGTAGTAGTAGCAGTAGTAGTAGTACTAGTAATAGTAACGGTAGTGGTAGTGGTAGTGGTAGCAGTAGTAGTAGTAGTAGTCGTAGTACAAGTAGCAGTAGCAGTAGCGATAGTGGTAGCGGTAGCAGTAGCAGTAGTGGTATTGGTAGTGGTACCAGTAGTAGTAGTAGTAGTAGTAGTAATAGCAGCGGTAGTGGTAGTGGTAGCAGTAGAAGCAGTAGTGGTAGTGGTAGTGGTAGCAGTAGTGGTAGTAGTTGTATTATAGCAGTTGTAGTAGTAGTGGTAGCAGTAGTGGTGGTAGTGGTAGCAGTAGTAGTAGTGGTAGTGGTAGCAGTAGTAGCAGCAGTGGTAGTGGTAGTGGTAGCAGTAGTAGCAGTAGCAGACGTGGTAGTGGTAGTGGTAGCAGTAGTGGTAGTAGTAGTACTAGAAGTAGTAGTACTAGTAGTAGTAGTAGTAGTAGTAGCAGTAGTGGTAGTGGTAGTGGTAGCAGTAGTAGTAGTAGCAGTAGTGGTAGTGGTAGTAGTAGTAGCATTAGTAGTAGTGGTAGTCTTAGTGTAATCTATCATTACAAGCAGCTACATATACACTAGTTTAGATCATAAATCATGCTGAAAAAAAATAAGAAAAAACGAGCCATTCATGTTAAACGAACAATTGTATTTTTAAATAATTTACGAATTCAAATAAATAATAAACGCCAAATCGCAAAAAATATCAGCACCGCAACAAACGAAAAAAAAGCATATTAAAATGTCAGTGAACAGGACAATACATAACATACAGAGTGGTGAAGAGTTACAGACATCGAACGGTCGGTCGAAAATAGGTATATAGGTTAAAACTGGATAAACCCTCTCTTGTAAAACTCACCCTATAAATGATTTAATATACAATTTGTTATATGTCTGCTTGGTATATATTTATGAAATCATGTGGTAGCGTTTGGCATATCAGGATCACAGTCACTAACGCCTCTTACAATTACAAGTGCCGGAAATTACATAATGTTCAAATACTCGACAGAAACAACCATAAATGTAGAATGAATATTAAAAAGTATGTATTTGAGTACTAGGATAAATTAAAATAATTTGAACATGTGTTATTGTATACAATGTGTGGTTATTTTCTTTCCTTAAAACACGCTTTAATTTATTCTTAAGAATGCTTGAATAGCAGTGTTAAAATGCCACACGATGTTGGCTTTATGCAACACACATCATTCGTACTCGCTTAACATGTTAACGACTTGACGCAGCAAACTGCATATTTGAAACAAATCCTAAACAGTTAATTTAAATTTAAAAAAATAAATTCTTAAGGTTTTTAAACCTCTGTTTTTGATAATCAATATTTTATTAAAAGTAACGTCTTTCTCAACTAAATGCTATGTACATGCGTATTTCGCTTTTTTTTAAATTGTCTAAACGTATTTGGACATGCACATCAATAGTAATTATTTTGCAATACCATCGATACCGTGTGCCAGTGTTATATAGATATATATATGCGCTAACCGGTTGTCGACTGCTTCGACATTACGCAAGATGTGCCAACGTTTCTGACGATACATTAGTTTAAAAATAATTTATTCACAAATAGTATATACATCACACACCTATAAATTTACGTGAATTACTAAATATACAATCAGGAATGGGATTCAAAAGTAAGCTATTTGTGAATCTGTCTCCCAGTAGACAATTTATATTTTCATGCGTGTGACAGTATTTTATTAAGATTGTCATTACGTGGTACCGCCTTAATACCATTAAGAGACGGGAAAGCTTATATAAGCATAATTTTATAATGGAAATTTCGACAATAAACTACGTTTAAAAACTTTCTTTACTAAAACAAATGCGATAATCTGTTTAAAATTACCTATTACATGTATTAATTTTGAAATATGCAAACCTTTTATGACGAAATTAAGGTTTTATTTCATACCCCATCCAATCCCGTTTTCGCTTCTTGGAGAAGGGGTTGGATGGGGTATGAAAGTTAATACTCGGACCACGTCATGATAATGCGAATAAAGAAGAACTGAGCTAGAATGGTTGCTGACAATACATTATTACTCAGATGATAACTTTTGCATGCCGATAATCCGCAAAAATGAGATATAGGGACTTATAGAAACCACAGCGTCCGAGCGCAAAGGCATCGTAGGTCCGCACTGTACTGCAAACAAGGACTCGAAAATACAATGAAAGAGACAAAAAACAACAGAAAGGGTGGTGAAGACAGGGTTACCGACTTGGAACGATCAATAAGCAATAAGGCCCACAGGTTAGCTTGAATCGATTTTATATGCGCACAATCCTCGCTATTATCCTGTCTTCAGTGCCCAAATAGACAAGACATTGTAAACAAAACTACATCCCATCAAAAGGAATTCTATAACAATAAAGTCCACATCCTGAGAAACTAACTAAAGAAACACATACAAAATAATAAAACATCTCAGGATGTATCCAGAATCGTACTAAAACAGTTTGAAGAATTTGAAAGGAAAACGTGCAAAAGAAGCGAGACTTTGCGAAAATGAAGCAAACATTATATACCGTAATTGAATAAAACACATTATCATTTTCTTATATTATTCACTAAATAAATGTATTCGTTTTTGTTAATCCGTGTTTAAAACATTTGAATTTATCTTTTTTTATGTTTGACCTTTAGTTTGAGTTCAGATCAAACTAAACTTCAATTATCTAAGATTATTTTAGTAAAATAACAAAGGCGTACCATCATGACAGTAATGGCAGCAATGATTTCAGTAATCATTTCTTTAAAATCCTATTTCATTTGTTATATGATTTCATTTTATAACGCTTATAATATTAAAGGATCATGGCAAAATTTCACAGCATTATCACGAATTTGTTACAATAGGGTGTATAGAATCTCAACTTATGTATTTTATTTTATTTTAAAATGTCCACGCTTGAAGCTATATCATATAAGCATATATGTATGTAGCAGTGAAAGTGTTGGTGCATTTTTCCATACAAAATGTAGAACTAAGAGTAACGCCTCCCACAAAAAAACATTTCTTTACTGACCGAATGAATTGTGTTTTTGAAACGAAAAATATTACAATACTGCCACAGTAAACTGAGATATGAATATTTGCTTGTTGTAACACATTTTAGATACAAAAGTCAAAATATAATCATCAAATAAGTTATCAAGTAAAACGTTTGGCACATAAAGGGATACATATCTACAATGCAGATATTTTTGCAAAATAACCTAGTTTACTTTGAATGTTTTAATTCAAAGTTATAGGACAATTATTTCAGATGTTTTGCTATAATACACCAAAAATAAAAAAATCTAATTCAGAAACTAAACAGATATTTTCCTTTTATTTTAAATTTAGACGTTTTACCCAAGTGATTTCCTAATACCCTGTAAATAAATTTACCTCAGACTGGATGTAGAGCCGTTGGAAATCACACCGTTGTGTATAAGGTCGTCGTATGCAATATTAATAGCACTTCCGCTATTCATAACCGACATCCACGATTTGGGGTCACGTATTACAGCAATAAGTCCTAATTTCACATGGGTCCCTTGTAAAGGACACAGCAATTCCGCAAAGGTAATCAAAAGCATCCATACCTTCCAACCCATTACTGTCAATTTTCACAATAAAATGCTTAAAATGCATACACAATTTCCAATACTATATTTATAGAATGAACTATCTTAAACGAAAGAAATGGCGTTTTATATTTGTTAAGCTTCTTTACTAAAACGGTTACGCAGTTCCTCATATATTCTATAACAATCGTCTTTAAACAACCACTTACTATCGCGAAATGGAGCTTTCATCGATACCAATCCGTATATTAAGTGGTTCTTATTAATTGTGACTACTATTGATAATCAAAAGGCCATTGCCAGACAAGCAGTGTCGCCACTGACTACGCTGCGTGCTGGTATATTACGACAATAAGCAACAACAAGGGAAAGTCTGAACCTATATTTGCAAACATATGAAGCTGCGATCTGGAATATGTAAATCATATTGACAATAATCAAACATCAAAAATGCAATCAAACCATCGTCCTCTTGATATGCATGTAAAGATTACGTGAACGATAGTCGAGTATTTTTGCGCTCCCTAAATTTTCATTCAAATTTCCATAAAAGTGATTACAAATCTGTTTATTTGGGTTAAAAGAGTGTGTGGATGTGGATTAATGTCTAACCGAATCGTAAATTTGGATTTATGACCAAGAACAAACGTTCAAAAAGAAAGAAAAATAGTTAAAGTGATAGCAATTTGAGTGGTAATTTGAATAAGACCGCTGAACATGGACAATCGCCGGAAGTGGTGAGTGTTAGTGACGCTTTAAGTCAGTCAAATGCAGTGTTGTTTGATCAAGGTACTCCTTCAAAATTAAATAATTACTTTATACCAGTATGCTCTACCCCCGTGACTTTTTCCAGTCTAACAAATTCCAGCGTTAATAGTCTTCAGTCGCGTCACGTCTTCTTCGATCGCAATGGAAGATTAGATCAATGCAGATACCACCCCTGGTATGCCGCTTCAAAGCGCAAACCCGACGAATGCCGACACCATGGCTTGTTTATCGACTATCTCGTCCAAAATCAGCGATATGGACAAACGGTTATTAAAACTTGAATCACTTGAAAGGAAGTAGATACTTTTGATAGAGAAATAAAAAAATGTGGGTGCACATTGATGACATGAATAAAAAAGCAAATGAAAGGCTAAATAAAACAGAGGATAGGGTCGATTCAGCCGAATACGCTATAGGCATGGCGCAAGATAAAATGACGGAAAAAATGGACAACGAAAATCAGAAACTGAAAGACTCTGTTATATATTTGCAGTCGCTATAAATGCGAAATAATTTGATCTTCGGAAACATTCCAGAATCCCAATTCGAAAAAGCCGAGGAAACCGAATCTTAATTTAGACGATTTCTGCATAAAAAGCTTCAAATTGCACGAGAAGTGGTGAATAACGTAAAACTCGAGAGGGTACACAGGATCAGTGCTCCGGTTCCCGGTTCGACGCGAAAAATCGTCGCGAAGTTTAACCTGTTTCCTGAGAGAGAAATGGTACGCAGGCTAAGAATAACACTAGAAGGCACCAACTTGTATATGCACGAACAATTTCCCCCGGAAGTCGTCGCGAAGCGTCGCAGATTGACACCACAAATGAAGGACGCTAAAAGGGAAGGCAGAAGAGCATGGATTAGCTATGCCACATTATACATTGATGGAAACCCAGTGAAGTTGGACTAGGAGCACGCGGAGGATGGACTTAGTGTTGTGTATTGTAATTGTAATGGATTAACGGACCGTAAAAAAGAACAGTCGAACTTTGTGGATATTTTGACAAAACACGATATTATATTTTTATCTGAAACATGGACAAGTAAGGACAGCGATATTGAACAACCTGGTTACTGTTATTATAATTTTTACCGTAAATTTAGACACCGCGGGGCCAGAAGAATTAGCGGAGATATTGTATTGTACTTTAAAAAATCACCCAAAAAAGGTATCACTATTGTGAAAAATCACCATGACACGATAATCTGGCTTAAACTAGATAAATACTTCTTCTGTAACAAAGACGATATTTTCTTGTGTATATTTGTGGGGCGATGACTCGCCAGCAGTTAACATTGTTAATGCTAATTACAAGAGGAAATATCATACTTTGATTCATTAGGTAGTACTTTCATTGTTGGTGATTGCAATGCCAGGGTATCTAATAGAAACGATTATATTCTCTTTGATCGAGCTGTTAATGATACCGATTATAGTAACTATATACCAGATAATCCTTTAATAAGAGTGTCACAGGACTCAGCAATAAATGCACAGGGAACTAAACTACTTGATCTTTGTAAGGCCACGTCATGTAGAATAGCCAATGGTAGGTTAGGGTATGGGTACGGCGTGGGTTCTGCAACGTATGTGAATAGAAACGGGTGTAGCGTGATAGATTATCTGTTATTGAAAGAATGTAATTTTTCGATGGTGAGTGATTTTCAAATAGGAGACTTCAATGACTTCAGTGACCATGCACCGTTATCGTTTGCTATTAAGGGTAATAGCCATAACTGTAAAAATAACATAATTAATCCTGAAAATACGAAGTGGGACAATACATACAAAGAAATATTTCGTAGTGGTATAATAAGTAAATTGCCACTTTTCAATAATTATCTTGATAATGTAATCAAAGATGATATGAATAGTATAAATAACCTTATAATACAATTTACAAATACAATACGAGATGTTGCGGATCCGCTCCTTAAAAAACGAAACATCTTGAGGCTGTCTTATCAAGTACACAATAGCGATACTAATAAATGGTTCGATGATGAATGTATTCTTGCTAAAACACGTTACAAAGAGGCATTATTCATCTTTAACAGAAACATAGGGTGTGACTGGCTAATACTAAATTGATTTACAAGAAATTAATTCAGAAAAAGAAAGGATCGTACAAATGTAAACAAATGAAAGAATTAGAATTAAAAAATGCGCCATTCTAAACCACGTGAGTTTTGGAAACTTTTTAATAAAAGAAAACGTATTTATCCTGATATTACTATGGATGAATTTAGTTCATACTATATAAATCTGTTTAAGGTTATAAAAGTGTCGGTTTCAGAAGAAGCTGAAGATTTTAATAATAATCATAATTTTAATGATGGCGATGCAATATTTGAAGAACTCGATAAACAGATTACTGTAAGCGCGATTGAGTCGGCAATTCGTGCCTTAAAGCTGTACAGTCCCTATTTTAACTGGTAATAACTCATGAAAATGAATGAGTCACGTGTGAAGTAGTTTCAAATCGACGAACACCCCAAAAGTCGGTTTATAAGGAGAAATCGATACGTAAAATTTCACATTTTTATTCAGCCTCCGTACAGGTAACATCGATAAATATACGGCTCCAAGAATATATGTGATAAAAAAAATAGTTGCCCGGAACGGGATTTGAACCACAGCCTTGCACTTGTAAGATTTGGAAAATGTACGCTGAACCTCTAGACCACTGCTATTTATTGGTATTTTGTAGCATTTTTAACACTAAATAGGCATTACGTAATAACAAGAGCGCGCACACAAACTCATCAAATAACAAGTCGAGATATGGTTGATTAGAGGCGAAGTATTAGTTTCATATTGATAAGATACAGTATTACACCAGGCAATGTTAATTTACACGTGCGACAATATGGACTGCATATTTATTGATCCATCGTTAGTTGCGTTCAAATAAGTTATTTTGCCTCATAATATATGGTAGTTAGTATACTATTTTCTCAAGTAGCGTTGTAGTTCAGTGGGTAGAGCACAGGACTTGGAATCAGAAGGTGGTGTTTTAGAGCCCCGAAAGAAGCTAACGTTTTGTTTTTGTAAAAATTACTGTTACCTGTGTATAGGTACGATGTGCACTGGTCGATGTATATACAGTAAATGATTTCCTTCGCTATATTTTCTCGCTTAAATACCCGATTTCGACATGAGCTGGTGAACATGAAGTTACAAATAAAGACACGCCTACAAAGAAGAAATCGATTGATATAGGGACTATGTAGCTTTAAACAAAAACAAAGTATCCGGAGAAAATATTTTAAATGAATACTTTATCTCAACTTGCGATATTTTATCTGGACATATTTAACTGACATTTTTAACATAATATTTGAATCAGGTTATTTTCCGGATGAATGGACTGAAGGTTTTATAATCCCCTTGCACGAGCGAGGTTATAAAGACGTGGTTAATAACTACAGGGGAATAACTCTAGTAAGTTGTATTGGAAAACTTTTTACAAGTATTTTGAACACCCGGATTAATAAATGGTGTGAGATTAATAATACTGTATCGGACGCACAATTTGGCTTTATGAAAGGCAGATCAACATTATATATATACAGATAACTTTATTCATCCAAAAGACAAAGCATGTCTATGAGTTACAAAACAATTTAAATATGGCAAGCAAGCGATTGTATAAACATAATTTAAATATTTTCACAAACCAGTATAATTAGAATTATCAATTAATAAATAATATACTACTTTAAATATCATACACGCGAGTATATAGATAATGTGTTGCCTTTCCCAAATACTGATGCATTCAAGCGATCAGTAAACAGCTTGTCCCTCACTCCCTCACTCACTACCACCCTTACTCATTCACTCACACACTCACTCATGATTTTTGAAAAAAAATAATTCGGTGTGATTCTTAACTATTAGTTGCATAAATCTCATTTCTTAATCTGAACGACTTATAAATATATTGTCCTAAACATCGATGTACCTTCGTACTGTTTGACGTCATGAGATCTATATAGATATATATCAAACTTCAACATGTTTGGGTGTTTCCAAAAATATTTCTTTAAATATTGTTTTCTAAGACTATAGTAAAGAGGGCATTCAAACAAAAAATGGAATTCATCTTCAAGAATATTGCAACGTTGGCACTTTCTTTCTTGCATGGCTTTTTTCTCGGTTGTTTAAACCTCCCTGCTTCTATCTCCAGTCTATGGGAAGAGAGTCTTAATTTCGACAGTGCAACTCTAAACTTTTTTATTGCAATTGTACTTAAGTAGGACTGAAAACCAAACTTTGCAAATATAATATAAAATCTTGCTTTAGGAGACTCTGATAATCTTGAATTCCAGTTTTGAATAAACTGATCAACGGTAGATGCAATTTTCTCACTTCATAGTATAATTGAAAAAATGCTGAACAATAAGAAAATACTTTATTGTGCTTTTATAGACCTTGATTCTATTTATAGAAATGCAATGTGGTTAAAGTTATATACATTTGGTATTAACGGGAAAATGCTCAGAATAATTCGTTCTATGTATAACACTGTCAAATCATGCATTAAATATTTCGGTTCTTTCTCGGATTTTTTTCGAGATTTCAGTCGGTTAGAAGCAAGGGGAGATAATGTCTCCGATAATGTTTGCATTGTTTATTGAAGATTTAGAGTTATATTTGCAAAATAGTATAGACAGTGGTTTATCATTAGATGACATTTCTTTAATTTTACTGCTTTTTGCTGATGATATGGTGTTAATTGGTAATACTCCCCATGATCTGCAGATGAGCTTAAATCGTATATATGGATATTGTGAAACTTGGGGCCTGGAAGTAAATACTGAAAAAACAAAGGTTATAGTTTTTTGTAAAAGAGGTAGAGTAACCGTTGATGAAAAGTTTTCTGAAAGTGCATTATTAGAGGGTTCAGATGATTTTAATTATCTTGGAGTTGTATTTAACTACACTGGGTCCTTTACGTTAAATCAACAGGCTATGTGCGGAAAAGCATTAAAAGCTATGAATCTTTTAACTGCAAACATAGGAAAAACTGAACTAAAACCTAAAACATCCCTTCAATTATTTGATGCTTTTATCTCGTCAATACTCAATTACGGCTGTGAAGTATGGTGTTTCACAAAATCAAAGGAGATAGAGAGAATTCATCTCAAGTTTCTAGGAGTAAAACTGACAACGAGCAATGCTGGTGTTTACGGTGAACTAGGGCGTTATCCATTATTTATCACAAGATATACTAGAATTGTTAAAAATTGGTTGAAATTAGTTAAAACAGAAAATATAATTTTAACATCTGTATATAAATCTTCATTATCTGATTGTGAAAGTGGTTTAAACAATTGGTTATCCAATGTAAAATCTCTGCTTAATACGTATGGTTTTATGTATGTATGGGATGATCCTTTAAGGGTGAACCATCAACACTTTACATCTAGCTTTAAACAGAGGTTGGTGGATTGCTTTATTCAAAAATGGAACACTCATCTACAAGAAAATAGAGCATTATCATGTTTGTATAGACATGTTAAAGATAATTTTGGATATGAATATTTTATGTACAAAAAGATTACGAAGTGTTTTTACTAAATTACGTTTATCTTCACATAGCTTAAGAATTGAGACAGGTCGTTATGCAAGACATAGGATTAAAAGAAATATAAAAAGATCGGACAGGGAAAGTAGCATTCAAGGAAGGACAGTCAACCACAAAACACAGAAACAGACACACAAACAGACAAACAAGAAGGCAAAAGTAATAATAAATGCAAACGACATCACAAACACAAAATGGTTGACAATAGGGCTACCCCTTGGAACGATCAGTGGCAAAGGAAGCCACTGGGGGGTTTAAACCGGTGCTAGGGTGCATCAAACCTCACACTTACCCTACTCTCATCCCATTAAAACAGGACAGTGTAAATAAAGAAATCCCCGCCATGATCTAATATCCAACCAACAAGGCAGCATCAATAGGCAATATAAGTAAAACACAAATATGCTCGTGTAAATATGATACAAAATAAAATAGCCTAGAAAGCCACAATGAAGGTACTCAATGACTTGGCAGAAGCCAGAGCAACACGAGAATAAACCATTAAGGGCACGACAAGAAAGATCATGACAAACATCAAACGCACCGTCCCAAAGGGCTTAAGGTAGGCGTCATCATAGGGTCAACAGCCTGTCCGGTCATCGTACAATTAAAGAGGAAATCATAGTGGCGAACTGTAAAAGGGTCCACGACCAAGCATGCAGTACGTTGCAAAATGATAGGGTCATAATTGATTAACTTTTTAACAAGTTTAACAAAGATAGTATGAAAGTGATCATGACTAAGAATCTTACGAAGTTTATAAATCACAGCCCATAGAAGTCAGGTTGTGATAGTCCTTGTCGCAGAAGAGTCATTAAAGAGGCTCTACCTATATTTTTGTCCACATATTGATATAAACTTTACTTAATTATAAAGAGGACTATGAAAAAGGTAAATGGCAATAAGTTCACCCCAAGTAATATGCGTTTTGCTTGGGAAAAACAGGATTGAAAAGATCGGATTTTTGAAATTGTATTCGTAATTGTTTTAGACAATCCGATTGCGGAGATTTTCCGATCTTATTTGTTTACAATCGGAACTGCCTCGTCGGATTGGCGAAGAATTCCGATCGATTCATTTACTATCGGAACTGCCCCAAATAGTTTGTTTTCGTTCAACTGAATCGCATTGCGCATGTCCGAGAAAATCGTAAAAACTCGTAGTTTTCCGACAGGAATAAACGGCAGGGCAGCATTTTATTCAAGATACTGTTTTGATCATAATTAATAATTTACAGAACTGGAATACGAACCATGTTTCTTCTTAGAATACTCATAAAATAACTTTGTATACATATAAAAGCAGTAATATTGAGTATTTAATATTTTACATTAAAAATCGAGTAGATATAAGTAGTGCCTCTTTAAATTACTTTTATATTTGGAAAGAAGATCAGGGTTACGATAATACAATTTTGCAAAGGTTTTACGAAATTTATGGTAACGGTAATCCTGATTGAGTAGCTTTTTGGTTATACAAAGATTACGAATATTAAAGTCCTCAACTCGAGTACAAGCTCTTGAAAAACGAATAAGTTGAGACACATACACCCTATAAGAAGTTGCTCGGGGAACATCCCCATCCAAGTGGGGATAATTAACAATGTCAAAATTAAAATCATCTCTCTTGTCACAGATTTTGCTAATTATTTCACCATTTTCAATCGAGAGATCTAAATCAAGAAAAGAAGCGTTATTATCAGATATATTAAGCTGAAGTTCTTTAGGATAAATTTGATTAACCATAGTTAGAAAGAAAGGGTTGTCAATGTTCAATATGTCATCCAGATACCGAGAGGTGTCATTAAAGGCGTCAATAACATCTGCCTGGGTATCTGGTGAAAGAATCAACATGGAAATCTCTTTCATAGCAAAATAAAAACAAATCTGCGACAAGTGGTGCACAGTTCGTACCCATAGGGATACCAACAATATTTCTATAAACGGTGGTTCCATACCTGATGTAAATATTATCTAATAGGAAGATGAGTTCTTCACAAACTTCATAGCAAGTCCACATAGTATAATTGTCTAAACTGCCGTTAGTAAAAAACGCTTTAATATTATTACATGCCAAAAATGTAGTATTTTCTCTAGCGAATGTTTTTTGAATATGAGAAATTAGCTTGTCTTTACTACGGTGATGTGGTAAGGTTGTATATAGTGTAGAGAAGTCATAAGTGCTTATTGAGGAATCTTGACCTTTTTTGAACATGTTATCAAGAACGTCTCCTGACATTTGTATAGACCAAAATAAATTAATCCCAGAGTTTTCATAAGTTTTATCACAATATAGTCTAACGTGATCTTTAATGGCAGTAAGACAAGAAGTTAAAAGTTTGGAGATGTTTTTTGTGGTGCAGGCACTAGAATTCGAAATAAAGCGAACCTTACATAGATTTTGGTGTTATTCAGGAATCCAGTATATAGTAGGCAGTTTATTTTGCTTATCGTTTACACAGCCTTGAAAGTAGTGCACCGAGTGATATGTGCAGAAACAACATCATCCTCAATAGAATTAACTGGAATATACGAAATGGTGCTGCCGAGTTCCAGAGATAAAACATTGACGTAATGTAGGCGTCAAACAATAATTACATTATTAGCTGCTTTATCTGCAGGAACTAAAACATATTTATTATGAAATTCCTGAATTCCCGATTTTAAATTACGAAAGGAAAACCTGCGTCTCGGAGGAAGAAAAGAGGGGTTAGCATTATAAAAGTTAATACGTGTATCTATAATATTAAGAATTGACTTTTTCCAAGTAGAAAGCGAGGAGTGTGGGTCCGCATGTTCTCTACGACACCGTTTTATACTAAAATCGTCAATGGAATGGGCGATCTTGGCACCACAGGCATTAAAATCAATAGTTGAAGGTAATCTATATTTAGGACCTTTCGAAAACAAATGTCGAATACGTTTATCAACAATATCAAAATTACCAGTGATGACATGACCTGCTGGAGCATAGAAAAATGTTTATGTGTTGCATTCACATTCCTTAGGAGTATTATGTACTATATCAAGTCCAGAAACTATTTTGTTGTAGTTTAAAATAATATTTCTAATAGGCTCTTTATACTTATAACAAATTACAGGTCTTTCGGAATTTTTGAAATATTTTGGGATAGAATCAACTACATGAGAATCTCGAAAAAAACTAGGCATGTCGATGAAATCAATACCTGTATTAGTATATAGTAGTTTTAGAAAATGCCTCACGTGATCAGACTCCTTGTCAATATTGGGTCGGAGAAAATGATGTGTAGTTTTGAACTATGGAAGCAGTGTTATACAAGGGATCTGTACGAATGAAAATTGTGTCGGCTTCCTCGTCGATCAACTTTAGTGAAGAAATGGACAAAGAGGTAAGCCGTGAACGCATAGAGTGCTTTCCAGACTGTTTAAAGAGTAGTATGTAAATCAGCGACAGAAATAATTACACGCGATTTACGTTTGATGTTACCATTACGCCTGAGACCATGAGACCTATATTTACGCTTTCGCATAGAAAATATAGAAAAAATGTCAATATTAGGATCTTTAGAAATATTTCCTTCTTGATAAATATTGTCATTAAGGCCGAGTGGATAAGGTGTCTGTAAGAGTTTGTGAAATATGTAATTCAACTGAAATTGAAGACGAATTTCACTTTTTTTAATTTGTACAGCTTATAATGATATTAGAAAAAAATGTATCAGAAAATATTACATACAAAGGCCAAATATGTTTAAATTTATAACACTTCTACACTCTTCAAAGAAGAAAGAACTTTTGAATTTAAGAAAATATTTGTCAGAGGCGTTTACTGTCAGATGTTCTATTCCAATTATAATTTTTTAAAACATATTGAAGTACATCCTCACATAAATTGTTATTTTATATAAAATTCCTTTTGTTTTTTCATATCCTTGGATTATTGATTAAAATGTGTGATTTATATGATTATGATTATTTAAGGAGTATTGAAAAGGTCAACAGGACCATGAGGTGCGTAAGACGTAACCTAGGTAAGTGGACCAAACCAGTGAAGTCTGCCGCATATACTAAAAGTGTACGACCTACACTGGAATATGCATCCACCGTATGTGATCCATATAAGACAACTGATATACATAACCTGGAACAAGTCCATCGGAGAGCTACCCGGTTAGTACACTGGAACTATGCTTATCGTACCCAAGGTTGTGTAACAAAGATGGTAAAGGTCTCACTACACACTTTGATTTTACTGTGTTGGACATAGGCAGTAAAGTCCAATTTTCCATTCTGAATCAAGCATTTACAGTCTAAAAGTATTTTTTGGGGAAAACACAGTTACTGCTGCTCATAATAATCCTCAAAATATGGTACATAGCCCACTTTTTCTTTTTAATGTGAGTGGTGGCAGGCAAGGTACTCTTTTCGACTTTCACTAAACAGATTGCACCTAAATTCATACGCATTTTGTGCACCCACAAATGTATCACATTTTGCTGTCAGTGTCGTCTAATCGCTGTTCATCCAGTCTCACACTATTGTTTTCTCACCTGCAACAAGAAAAGAAAATATCCATGGGCAATTATTAAAATATCTCAAACCGAAGAACACCCTACTTTTTATGGTGTAAGAATCATCCTCCATCACATGCAAAGGAGCTAAGTGTGTAGTGAGACCTAAAGTACCTGAAGTGGGAATCCCTACAATAAAGAAGGTGCAGCAACCGACTAACTATGCTGTTTAAGATCCAATCTGGACTAGTGGATGTAGACACAAACCTAGTAATACCAAACAACAAGGATATCAGAGGTCCCCGGCGACTATATCAACCTACTGTCTAAAAGGATGTATACAACCTACCCAGGAATAAGTGGGTGGTCTACCTCCACCACAAACAAATCGACTGTTACACATAGCCTAAAATGTGCTAACAAATGACGTTAAACAACACACAAACAAATCTTCATCAACTAAATCACCACTATATTTGAATACATTTCAATGTAACATATCGACAGAGAAGGTCATCTGTATGTATTGGGCTAGCGCAGTTGTAACCACAGGGTACACCACATTCTGTGAATACAACCCTTTAATTGGAAGAATCACCAAGTGAACACGGTTAGATTCATACTCTATAAGCTATGTCTGACATACCGGTGCTACTACTTAAGAGTGCACATTTGTATTACAAACACCTAAACATGAACAGTATAACCGTAAAATGATTTCATATTTTGCCATGAGTTGACAATGCAGTGGTCTCCTTTGTGTTTTTAGTTCATTGATTTGTTCAATATGCGATTTGTAAACATCCTTAAATAGACATTTACTTAAGTGTTTTGGTTATTTAAGTCTTTATAATGTAATACATTATCGAAAAACACATTAAAATAAATAAGTGCAGTTAACTTATAACTAAATTTGAAGTGATTTATGAAAAGTGTACAATTAAAAGCAATAAACAATCAACCCACAGGCCTTGTCTCAAAATGTTCTTAAATAACAACAGCATTTTTTAAATATAAATATACGTACAACTGAGAACATGTATGTCATCAATTTTAACCAAGCATTTTCTAAACTCCATGTATTAATGTGACTGTCGGGTCACCATCTAAATAACTTGGTAGTGGGGCAATATAATCCTAAGCTACATGCAACTTTGTAAACCTCTAGCTCTTGTAGTTTCAGAGAACAATATGCTTATATACTTTCCTATAGAAGTCTTTGTAAAACTGTGAACACCGGGACCGGGCCATAGCTTTCTCCTGTGTCATGATTTGAATAAAACTGATAGAGAACCTTAAGCTTATGATATTGCAAACTATTAGACTGCTCTTGTCTGATTTTTTAGAAAGAGACTTTAAAGATTTTTCTATATGACTACATGTAAATATATGACCCCTGGGGCTGGGCCAAATATGATCCCATTGTCACCATTTTAACAAATTTGCTAGTGGACCATAAGCTTATTCTACATGCATAATATTAGGCCTTTAGCTCTTACGGTTTTAGAAAACAAGATTTTTTTCCTTCATAACTCTATGTAAACCTGTTACCCACGGGGTTAGGCCGTATATGAACTCAGAGTCACCGTTTTAAAAGTACTTGGTAGAGGACCCTAACCTTATTAAACATGCAAAATATTAGACTGTAGTAGTTTCAGAGAAAAATATTTTTTAAAGAAACCAGATTTTTATTTAAAAGGGGGAGATAACTCTAATCACATGAATCAGCTACAGTGTTAGCAATGCTATCATGGATTTTTAGTTTCTATACAAGGTACTCAATAACATGTTACTAGTAAGAATGTGTCCATTGAGATGGTAACAAAAAAGTGTATGGCTCATGGTCTATCACGGTCGTATGTACATATTAAGATGATTGTATTAATTCTGGGACTCATGTGTGATTGCATCTTAAACTGTGACTTCTACATTCAGTGACGCAACGAGTTCTCCTGCAGTTGCTTTACAATTCAAAACGGTTTGTGTCGCAAGATGACCCTAGTGGTTGATACTAACTCAAGAAAGAATCAATGTCAGTGACAATATACAATTATCAAAGAAAAACAAGCGAGTACACAGATGAAAGATGAAAAAGACTGTTCTCATGAACGTACATTATCACGAATACTGAATATGTTGACTGTCTATAGAGGACACGAAGGTGTTGATGAAGTTACAAACATGTTTATGATCAGTAAAGTTACAAATAATTATAATTTAACGCGATGTATCTGATACGCGTGAGTTGATTCACATGATGATGCGTATCTCCAGTTAGCGCTGATTGACACATTCTATAAGTGTCGATAAAGAGAAGATTAGCCTCAAACGATGTTGTGATGTGACGTTCTTCCAATGAGGTTTAATGACGGGCCAAACAGGTGTCCGGTGGTGTGTCGCTTCTACGAACACCTTTACATGTACGGAGACCGTCTCCACCCGCTCATTACATTATACGCTGAATCACCTAGAGTGTCTACACAAGCCAAAGGCTTAGTTCCACTTCAGCAGTCTTAGGTAAGATTCTTGGTCATGATCACTTTCCTACTATCTTTGATAAACTTGTTAATTTTTTTATCAAAAGCGGTTATAACCCTATCATTTTGCAACGTACTGCATGCTTGGTGGTGGACCCTTTTACAGTTCGTCACTATGCTTTCCTCTTTAATTGTACGAGGACAGGACAGGCTGAGGACCTTATGATGACGCCTACCTAAAGCCCATTCGGACGGTGGCGTTTGATGTTTGTCTATGATCTTTCTTGTCGTGCCCTTTATGGTTTATTCTCTTATTGCTCTGGCTTCTGCCAAGTCATTGAGTACCTTCATTGTGGCTTTCTAGGCTATTGTGTTTTTGTATTATATTTACACGAGCATATTTGTGTTTTGTGTACTTATATTGCCTATTGATGCTGCCTTGTTGGTTAGAGATTAGATCCTGGCGGGGAATTATTTATTGATACCGTCCTGTTTTAATGGGATGAGAGTAGGGTAAGTGTGAGGTTTTGTGCACCCTAGAACCGGTTTAAACCCCCAGTGGCTTACTTTGCCACTGACCGTTCCAAGGCGGTAGCCCTATTGTCAACCCTTTTGTGTTTGTGATATCGTTTGCATTTTTATTATTTTTGCCTTCTTGTTTGTCTGTTTGCGTGTTTGTTTCTGTGTTTTGTGGTTGACTGTCCTCCTGGAATGATACTTTCCCTGTCCGATCTTTTTATATTTCTTTAGGCTGTAACGACGTCGATTCATTAAAACAACAATCTGATACAATCATCGTTACACAAACTAATCATTATCTAGTAAATATATGTCAGCCACTCTCTAATTATGACGAGTAGCAGTGTATACGAATTCTACAACGCCATATATACGCATCGGCATATATACAGGTATATCAGCTCACCGTTAGCCAATTGCACCTAATATACAACTATATCAATTTAATCTTGTATTATAAGTAATGATTGACTACTATAACTACATCTAGTAAAGTTAACTTTATATGCTAGCTGTATCACGTTAATGTTTGAGAAACATAAAAAAGTTGACATGATGTAACAACACCACCAAACAAATTGAATACAAATGTACAATACAATGTCATAAAAGAGATACGCTGACCACATATTGTCTGTGAATCTCATAATTTCCAAACGACTGCTCCAAGCAAAGCGAAGCGACTTTCAATAGTTCCGACCACTACTAGAAAAAATGCTCTTTATAATCCAACTTCCAGCCCAAACAATCATTTCCCACGTTCATTCCGTGACACACGTGGCACGAAAGGACCTACAAACAATGCTGCCATTTAGAGAGATAAATTTTAAAATACCTATAAGTTGACATGCATTAACGCACATATAAATTTATTGAATGGCCCAGCATTAGCTATGCCAACAATGTTATGAAAATTCTCGCTTTCCCATGGACCATGAATATATCATGAAATGGTAAATACCTTTCAACTGGACAACTGATTAGCATGAAATTCACAAATGTCGTCAAGTGTTAACAAGAGATATGTACGACCAATACGCTCTACCCAAGATCATTTTATGACAGTTTGAATTGAATAAAAACAATTACTTTATTAATTAGTTTTTCTTAGTAAATGATAAATATCCACTTGACAAGAAGTTACACACATATGAGTACAGTAATGAAAATGAGCAATAAAAATAACAATCAGTTAACGATTATTTTTATTATCTTGACTACATTCATTCTTTATAGTTTATTTCTTTATTTAAGCCAAATATGGCCCATGAACATGCTTAAATAATATACATATCTATACATAAATTTCACTGGTGAGATGAGCAAGAGCATAATGTATTTATATAGCAAGTTATTGTATGTAACAAACTACATGAATATAAGTAATTCTCTCTTTCCATTACATGCAATAACTCATTTATTTACTTAGTTCTCTTATCCATTGAGCCTTACATTTGTATATTATGTATACGTCACGGCATGTTTTAATGAGTAAACAATAACATTCATATGCAGTATGATTAAGCAAATATAAGTAAATAAGTAACATATCTCTTTGGGAGAGATCTTTCTATAAAGCAGGTAGTTATACATAAAACAGGTATTTATACATATCGAGCTTGTAAAATTAAGTTCAAGAAAGTTCCCTGTGTTACTTTAGTATTTATTTATAAGTATTCGTAGTTCGTATATGCACCACTCAAATATCTCCAAACGTTGAACTTCTTACTTGACTGATTTTAACAACACGCTAAAGCTTATGAAAACTCTGGGATTATTTGCATTCAGGAGGAGTTCTTCATAAAGTTGCAATAAACTCTACATACGTATGACTTGTCCTCATTATATACAACCTTACCACACAACCTTATCAAAGAGAAGCGTATTGATTTCATTGAAAACACGATTGCTAGAGAAAGAAAAAACTACTGTTTTTACCTGTAACAATATTAAATAAAGCGTGTTTTCCTTTACTAAGGCAATTTGGACAGCTTCCTTTCTCGATTTACATCTCTTTATTGGAGAAATAATTACGCAAATCTTTGACAAGAGAGATGATTTCAATTTGTATGCTGCCTATTGCCATCATTTAGACGGGGGAAATCCATTTGCAGAGCAACTTCTAATAGGGTTCATGTTTCTCAATGTATTCGTTTTTCTAGAGCTTGTAGTCGAGTTGACCATAATATTCATGATGTTTGTAAAACGCCACTCCATCACGGCTACCGTTACCATAAACTTCAATAAACGTTGGCAAAATTGTATTATTGTAACTCTGGTCAGTTGTATTATTGTAACCCTGATCTTCCTTTAACATATAAATGTAATGTAGGAAATCTTCTGCGACAATGACTGTGCTTTCCTATGTCATTGTGCGTTGACCTGATATATTGTCAAAACTGAGATCCACAAAGGACGGTAACGTTTGGTGTTTGTCTTAACTCTTGTCTTCTTGTAACCATAATAATTTGTTCTCATGCTGCCCTGGTTTTGCGAAAGAGTTCACACCTGTAATGTCTTCTCTGAAAACTCACGGACCCAGAGGCAAAAGGAAAATGGAAACTAATTCTAAAAGTTCGCCATTTTAGGCATTTGTTATTTGAAAACAATAAGTTTTACTTTGCTGTATCATAGATAGATAGATACTTTATTGACTTAAACTTTTACAGTTTCTCATCATTACATACATAATTTGTAATACATAATTATAATCACATGACAGGTTACATGACAGGTTATATCATACATCTTCAGTGTTAATGACAGATCTATGATACAGAATAAAACCATAATGGCATGAGGTTTCATTCAAATTAATTGTTTGACTGTTACACTACACATTCAGCTAGATTGTCCTTGCCAGGGTAAGAGTGTGGTTTGGTGTACACTAGATATTGGTTTAAACACCCAGCGGTCTTTGTTTCAAATATCATTCCAAGACGGTACTCCCTTTGGCCAACCCTTTATATGTGTTTGGTGTCGCATACTTAGCTTGCTTGTTATTAAGTGTTTGTTTTGATTGCGAGTTTTGGGTTGACTGTGTTTTGTGAATGCTACATTTCCTGTCTGACTTTGATACGCTACGGTACTCGCCTAAACTATACTAAAATTAGAATTTCTTCTTATAGGTGTTTGTTTAGACGTAGGCCTACAAGAGGCGTTGATTTAAAACCCTTAATCAAATTGACCAGCATTATGTGTATTTAGACCGCAATAAAGTTAATTATATTTAAACTTCCAAAATGTACGTCTTTTAGCCATTTTGTATGATATTGAAGTATATAGGAAAATTAGATCTAAAACAAGAAATGTAGCATTCAAGGACCACAGTCCACTAAAGCATAAATAGAAACAAAGAACAAATTTAAAGATGAATAAAAGGCAAATAGAGAACACAAAGGTTGACATAGACTATCGCCTAGGCACGGTCATTGACCTAGGCCCCCTCCTGGAACACAGGTTAACCAGGTCAACTGTACCCCAAACCCCAATCTTATCCTATTTGGTCTTCCGATAAACACGGGACAGGGTAAAGAAAGATAAACCAGTCAGATTATATTCTCTAACAAACAATGTAGACATAATATGCAGTGTAATTCTAACACATACATATCAAGTATCTATGAATATAAGAACAAAACACAAGCCCAGGAAAGCCACAAAGCAAGTACTCAATGACTTGACAGAAGCGTACTTCATTGCGTATTAAGAATTAACAGGATCTTCCTCCAATATAAAATATATCTGAAATGTTGTTTTAAATCCTTTTCCTTTATTGAATGATATATTTCATAAGTCTTGACTTGTGTTTGTTTTTGTTTTTCATTTTATTATTTGTTATTAATGTGTGTGTTTGTCTGTTTGTTTTTTCAATATGGTATGATTTAAAGTGTCGGTTATATTTGCTGCGATAAATTAATTCTCGAAATGTTATGTGATACTGTGTTCGCGTATAAAACTCTAAAAATATCAAATCAACATAACAATGTTTACAATACTTTTTGATTGTGATTTTGCAGACGTGATCTTGTAGTTCTAATAAGACAAGGAAACACTGTTAATGTTAACATTGTTTATGGATATCAAAAGATAATAGATTATTTAATCATTCTATCAAACATGATTTTAAATGTTATTATTTTTCTTTATGATACATTTATGACAAGTACAATATAGTCTGGTAGAATCTCGCGCCTGTACTTTATATACCATGTACACACTTCTAACAAACACTTCCTGCCGTTCCTGTCTTTTACCACGTTCAATAGAAGCATAATTAACCTACAAGCTTACAATAAAACCAACAGTACACTACTTATTTTCATAATCAAGTTAATTACTTTAGATGTTCAATTAATGTTAGAGTAACATATACAATAATATCTATTTAATCATCGATGAAGTTATTTAGGTTTGTTATTTAACCATTTACTTTCAACATATCAAGTGTACATATATTTTTAGACATACCATACAGATATTATTTGTACAACCTCATATAAACCAAGGTGTTATTTTAATAGTCCGTCTCTGCTCCATTAGGAATTTAATCTTACAAAGGAATGATTATACATATAAATACAGGTAAATTATTTCTAAATAACCCTATAGTTCTGATATGTTTTGCCACAGAATTCACACTCCTCATTTTTTTAAAAATATTGCCTTTTGCTAAGGATACCTATATTCAAAGCAGTTCAATATTTCTAAATCGATGAAATTGTTGTATAACCACCAATAATTGACAAATAGTTCTCAGTTTGCAGGGAGAAATATACTTTTATAGAGAAGCGCTAAAATATATAATATATTGTCAATGTCTGTGTAAACCACTTAGAGCCTAAAATGGTATCCATCCGGTTTGATTTCTATCAACATCTTGCAATTTCCCTTCAGAGGACCGAACAGCTTTATAGAATATTTCAATAAAAGCTGAAGTCATGAAATAAATAGTAAAATAGTTTTATAGAATTATACAAAAAGTACACCAGTTCGGTTTCAGACATATCCACATTTATGTAATCTTGCATTGACTAAAAATGACTTCTTTGTAAACTTTTGAATTGCAAATATTGGAGGTATAGTATCATCTACTGAACTAAAGGTGTGTTTATATAATGTATTCCAATCCTCGATATTTAAGGCTATGCCCAATCTTCCTCCCATTTTTATTGGGAAGTATTAGGTGATTCAACGAATGACTTCAACAACTGAGGATAAAACAATTAATTTACTTTTTTGGCCATTTGTAGCTTTATAACATTATATTAATTGGGAGTTCGATCTAAGCTTGGGTCTCTAATATATATTTTCCAATCACCAGGGATTGCACTGACCCACTCCCATATACTTGGTCAAACGGGACATGCATACTGCATCTTACATATACTTTTCACAAGATAAAATTGAACAATTATCGTCCATAATGTCATTTTAATAATCAATATCCCCTCATATTAAAAAACGAAGTATTATTTATTTAATATTTGGGTTATAGTTCAGACAATTATATAATGTGGCCTTGCCTATGAAGTTTGTGAAGACTCACTCTTCCTATTAGATCATATTTCGTCAGGTATGGTACCACCGTTTATAGCCCTAATTGTGTGTACACCCTATGGTACGAACTGTGCACCACTTGTCGCAGATTTGTTTTATTTTGCTATGAAAGGCATTTCATGTTGAGTCTTTCACCAGATACCCAGGCAGATGTTATTGAAGCTTTTAATGACACCTCTCGGTATCTGGATGACATACTGAACATTGACAACCCTTTCTTTCCAACTATGGTTCATAATATTTATCCTAAAGAACTTCGCCTTAATAAAGAAAATTTATCTCATAATAACGCTTCTTTTCTTGATTTAGATCTCTCGATTGAAAATGGGTAAAATAATTAGCAAAGTCTATGACAAGAGAGATGATTTTAATTTTGACATTGTTAATTATCCCCACTTGGATGGGGATGTTCCCGAGCAACTTCTTATGGGGTGTATCAGTTCTCAACTTATTCGTTTTTCTAGAGCTTGTACTCGAGTTGAGGACTTTAATATACGTAATCTTTGTATAACTGAAAAGTTACTCAGTCAGGGTTACCGTTACCATAAACTTCTTAAAACCTTTGCAAATTGTATTATCGTAACCCTGATCTTCTTTCCAAATATAAATGTAATTTAAGGACTCTTCTGCGACAAGGACTATCACAACCTGACTTCTATGGTGATGTGATTTATAACTTCGTACGATTCTTGGTCCATGATCACTTTCATACTATCTTTGTTAAACTTGTTAAAAAGGTTATCAAAAGAGGTTAAACCCTATCATTTTGCAACGTACCTGCATGCTTGGTTGTGACCCTTTTACAGTTCGCCACTATGATTCCTCTTTAATTGTACGATGACCGGACAGGCTGTGGACACTATGATGACGCCTACCTAAAGCCCATTGGGACGGTGGCGTTTGATGTTTGTCCATGTTCTTTCTTGTCGTACCCTTAATGGTGTATTCTCTTACTGCTCTGGCTTCTGCCAAGTCATTGAGTACCTCATTGTGGCTTTCTAGGCTTTTGTTTTTTTGTATTATATTTACACGAGCATATTTGTGTATTAACGTATATTTCCTATTGAATGCTGCCTTGTTGGTTAGAGTTTAGATCATGGCGGGGATTTCTTTATCTACACTGTCCTGTTTTAATGGGATGACAGTAGGGTAAGTGTGAGGTTTGGTGCACCCTAGAACCGGTTTAAACCCCCAGTGGCCTACTTTGCCAATGACCGTTCCAAGGCGGTAGCCCTATTGGTCAACCCTTTTGTGTTTGTGATGTCGTTTGCATTTTTATTACTTTTGCCTTTTCGTTTGTCTGTTTGCGTGTTTGATTATGTGTTTTGTGGTTGACTGTCGTCCTTGAATGCTGCTTTCCCTGTCCGATATTTTTAGCCTTCTTATAGATAATGGTTTTGATTAATAATTAACCTGTATCAGTACAACATATTTCCAACAGCTATTCATATGATCGCCTACTTGTATATAGTCCGTATTTATGCAGATGCCAAACAACATATCCTCCATTTTTTTTCCAAATCGTCGAAAAAAAATAAAATGTCCATGGCGCAAACTTATCAGGTCTATAATTTTTAATTCTAACTTAATTTAAGTGAGTGACTTAATGATATAAATATATTGAATTCTCAATCCACCCTCTTCGATAGTTATTTATCATAATATCTACGTTTGATGTTGTCAGGTTTATTTTACCAAGAAAATTAAACATCAGCCTATGCGTTTCCTGATAAACATATTTAGTGGGACAGACAAAACATTGAAAGACTCAATGAGAATTGGCAAGGCTAGAGTTTTTAAAACTGCTATTCTTCTACATGACGTCGATATGTTAGTTATTTTGACAAACACGTAATTATACCTTGCTTTTGGTGTAATAGATGGTGATATTGAATA